>JBAJNP010000528.1:0-80000 GCA_036877545.1 Yasuhikotakia modesta
AAAAGTTACACATTGCAGTTTTAACATACAAAGAAAAATGCATAAGGAAGGTCAATGATAGGCTGAAAATTGTTACCACTGCAGCGCTACCCAATGGCTTTGGGTTCAATCATCTCTAGCTCAACCAATAGCAGAGTTTGTAGCAGGACTGTGTGCTTGTTCGACCAATGGCAGGTGAGAGGAGTGTTCTGGGTAACCTGTTTAAAAACACAGAAAACAATTCATTTTGCAATTAGTTTTGTTCACACCAGTGGTGCAGAAATGATGTTTCACCTTTACGCTGATCAACTCGATGGCCAAAAAATGTTTGGCTTCTTTAGCAAAGGCCTTTAAACATTAAAATAAGACTAATTAATAAAAATCCTTCACAGTCGATCCCTTGTGTTTGTAACAAACAACTTCCCCTTTAAAAGTCAGAATATTCAAACAAGGCTGAAGCCAAAAAGGACAAGCTACTCAAAAGTAAATGAAAGAGAAAAGCAGGAGATGTGGAAAAAACGAGGCAAGTCAAATCCGAAGGGAGATGCTGATTTAAACAAGTAAATCTTGGCTTGTCTATTTTCAGCAGATGCAAAGAGAGAGAGAGAGAGAGAGAGAGAGAGAGAGAGAGAGTATCAGACGAGTGAGTTTATCAGCATGGCACCTGCTCTGGTACATTCTTGATGAAGCAAAGGTTGTCTTCATTAAGTACATTAATATTCATGACGCATGGTAATTTTGACACAGAAAAGGTCTCTGTAACCTTTTCTTGTGTGAGAATTTTTTACTTCTCAAGGAAATTACAGTCCGGCAATGACTTAATTAATGCTTGCTTTCTGTGCTCCAGTATGAGGGCCTGTCAGTTTGGTGCTGCCCAGGCTGTCAAGCAAACGCAAGGCTGGGGAGGAGACAGATTGAGGGAAGGAGGGAGAAACTCACTCTACACATATCTGAACAAGACCAGGTTTTCTCTTTCTCTAGCCGTCCTTCTATATTAGCCAGGAGGTTTTTAGCATGTTTTACTGCAGCCCAAACAATTCCATCGCAACCTTCTAAAACTTCTAGCGTTTTCCTGTCTTTCCAATCCGCGATTTATTCCGTCAAATCTAAACATTAAAATATGGGGATGGCGGATGAGCTGGGCTGTGATGCACGGCGGTAAAAATACATCTTTGAATCTAAATCCATCTCTCACCGACGCGCTCGTGCCACACGCGAATCTTTTTTCTGGCAAATCGCGACCGTTTTCGCCCACCGACATCAGACTGTAAAAAATGTGAACATAAGGTAGCATTTCTTTTATCATGTCTCATAAAAATAGCAATTTGCTGAAGCTCTTGTAGCACAATATGGAAGGCGGTGTGCTTTGCTGATAATGTTGAGATGACAGATTGGCCTATACTGGGAGGTTTCCGTAGAATCTGTTGGCTGGCGTAATAAATTGTGTGGAATGAGAGAGGCAGCGACAGAGAAAGCAGGATAACGAGGGGTGGGGAACAGAAGAAAGCGCTTTTTCACGCCAAAACAACCCCTTTAGTCAACAATGAAAACTGAGCTTGCGGTATAATTACACACAAAAAAGAATCTGGCTGCAATTAGGTTGTTATGGCCTCATCTCTAGCGATGAGCCGTTTTCCTCACTGCCATTCGTAGCCAGAAAGTAGCATAGCGTAAAGGGTCCTTAGCTTTGTAGGCACCTAAAGAACAAACAGCAGCTCTCCAACTTCCTCTCAATCATCCCTCGTTCACCTGTTTCTCAGAATAGAAAAGAACTGAACTGTAGCTGAGAGAGATGGCAAAACAGGCTTGATAAGAGACTTGATTAGGCACTAACCATTTGAGAGAGGGGGGGGTGTTCAAATACGTCTCAAGGACAGAAATAATTAGCTTACGGGGAGACAATTTCTGACAGAACCTGACTAGAACGCGCTCAAAGATCTCAACAGCACATTGACGGCAGAATTTGGTAAACAAGTTTTCAGTTTTAGGAGTCACGTAATTTGAAGCTCGGACAGAACACGGCTAGCATATACGTACTGTATAGACACTCACAGCGTCTTCCTGTCTAAACAGTAGGAAAAAACACGGCTAGCATATGTTTAAAATAAGATGACAATTATTCAACTGCTCTTAACAAATTCCAGTTAGAACCAGTTACTGATGGTGGCTGGTTTGACCTGGTTTAGTTAGGTCACAATCTGGACTTGACTATGGGGGGGGCAAACTATGGACTTCTGTGGGTTCTAAATGGGGGAGGCCCAAACAGTAGTCATTATACAAACTATACAAGATATAAAACACATAGATCAGACAACTTCCAGCCGACAGAACCCTCAGGAACCCAAACAGGAAGTGCTTCAGCAGAACACCACTACTGTACATACAGTAGCATCTTTACAGTGCAGCCTTAACTTGATTCTACAGAGCTTCACGTCTCACACAACAATAATACTCTCCGAGCAGCAAACATCTTCCAGCGCGGCTCATTTCCTGTAAACACACAACGCAACAGCCATCCTCAGAACCTTGAATTCATTACCAACAAACCTGCAGACGTCGCCGGTCCGGAGAGCACGGATTTACGATGGCGTTTCTGAAGGAGAAAGAGAAATTGTGGGAGAGCGAGAACATTGTCACACATCTCTCGTCAGAGACAAAGAAAATATAAATATGTAAATTGTATTGTCACAGACATTGCAGATGATTAGGTGTAGCGTGTTCTTAAGTAGAGGAGTTCTCAGTGCCTTCTGCGGTACTGTCATGGTGTGAAGACGCTGCTTTGATCACATGCATCGCTCAAAGTGAAATCTGTCTCTATGACTTACAGAGCTGTGGGAAGGATTAATGATTTGTGCAGATGGAGGAGAGTGAGTTCTGTTTTGTGTGGGCTGCTCGCGACGCTGGAGTTTAGGGTGGAAAGGCATCCAAGGAAATGACCAGATGTTCCCCGGAGCACCAGACCAACGTACAGGGCTACCCAGCTAACAGGGCTACCCAGCTAATTCTAAAACACTCAGTTTGTTTAGACGTTGTATTAAACTTTAAACATCATTTATGATATGATATATAATGATATATAACAAAAATTAATAAATGTTCTACTAAAAATACTTCAAGAATGTTTATGATAACATCAATATAACTTTAAAGAATGTCAGCAAATATTCTGAGAACGATCCTTGTTAACTCTGGTACCAATACTGACTACCATCACTAACTCTCTCTCTCTTTCTTGTGCTTTCACTTTATCTTCTACATTTCCTTTCGTTTTGTCTGGCCAATCTAGTTCAGTCCAGTGGCTGCATGGAAAATTGTCCTCAGAGCTCTTCATCACAGTCACGACTATCACGGCTAATTCCTGTTCACATCATTTCCTGAACAATTGTCCCTCTTTCAAATCTGCATCACGTCATGAATGAATGTAACTGGGATGTGAAGCGGTTTGAGAAACTTCCACGGCTGAGCAGAAGGATTCAGGAGCATCTGTCAGAAACTCCAGGATTTGTCTTGGCCGATTCATTTAGCAGGAACAGAGGCCTTGAGGGAATTCAAACAGAAAGATAATCTCACATTAAAAGACAAAAAAAAAATCACAAGTGAGATCTCTTCAATATCTCAATAGTTTCTCAGTGAGACCACTGAGAGCAAATGGAGAGTCTGCTTTAATTCATAACTCCTTCATTCCAGTTTAAATTCCAACTGAGATTAACAACATTGTCTCAAACTGTGCTCAGATTTGCCAAGATCTCTAAATGAACTCAAACATTTCTCATTAATTTTTGCATAAAGAATTCTGAGACAAAAATGATACTTACCTGAAACAAGCGTTTCATTATGTTCCCATAGCTATGAACGTGCATCTGAGATCTCACACATCTCGCTGCATCTAAACATTTTCAGGAGAAATAAAACAGACACAGATGAGACCTTTGATGACATACTCAATAAGAGTGAATGGTATAGCTTAAATTATTTCATTTTTAAAGAATTTGAATGAAAATGTTTTGTTTTTATTTTAGCTCATATTTTTAATTACAGAATTTCAGTATCTACGCACAGATGGAGACATTGTCAACATCTTTCCTGAAACTCTAACAGAGAAACAATCTGAAGCAGGAGAAACGTAAGAATCAGGAAACTCAACATTTGTCCATCTGATCTCATCAAGAAGAAACACCTTCAGAACTTAATTTGTTGAATTCATCTTCATCCACTCTTCCTTTAACCATGTTTGTTCACGTACCTCTGACATAAACCTTCTCACCACCCAACACAACTCCACTCTCAAATCTCAATCTAAAAGATTCACTTTCTTTCATCTTCTCCATTTCAGTCTCAAGATTTCTCTCTTTTGTTTCCACAGCTGGTTGAGTTCCTTGACCTCTCCAGGGCTCCTCCCAACATTTTCTCTCTCTCTCTTTGTCTTCCCTACCCCTCTCTTTTATGTATGTATCTATCTATAGTCCGGCAGATGCGAGCCCCATTTGTACTTCCCTTGACACTCCTGCAGGGACTTTGCTTAGGGATGCGGGAGCCACAGCCAGTCCAGAGCGTGGCTCATGGATCACGCTGACACCAGCGTGAGCATCAGCAGATTATGAGCTATAGGACCCTGACAGTGCTGTATTGTTCTCCCATCTAAATATGAACAATACGGTCGGATCGGAGCGCCACTGACAGCTTATTCCCTCTTATCACTCCTGTGGTGTGGCGGGACATGATCAGCCGGCCTCTCTCTCTCTCTGCACACACACACAAACACGCACAGACGCCGCATGCATGCACACAGAAATGCACCTGTGGTTTGCAAGGTGGAACCTGACACCTCGACTCAATAGTTGCATGCAACTAAAGCGAGCACACATGCAACTAACCGCAGCAAGACATTGAGGTGCTAAAAATGCATGTAATCTGGGAGAGTAATATGCCATATATTAAAAAAAAACATTATTCTTAAATTGTTAGTCAAATGTTTTAATAGCGTTACAGAATTAAAGCATTTGAATAACCGTCCAATTAACCAAACACAAATGCTACGTCAACGTCTAAAAAACTGGATGTTTTGAATGTAACCAAAACCTTTAGAATAACAGTTTTAATGTTTCTGCAACATAATGGAAACATTAGGAAAACAACATTCTAACAACCAAAAATTGTAACCATTAAGCTTATAGTTTTTGCAGTTCTAGTGTGTGTTATCATGTCTATTCACACGTTACAGGAAGGATTAAAACCACCAGTTGTGACACAGGTTTGATTAAATCCTGTTCAGAGCAAACTAATGAACATCTTTAATTAATCTGTCCTCCCTTCCATAGGTGGCGTGGCTGAGCATCGCATGAGACGTTCACACAGCCAGACACTCCGGAAACTGACAGAAGTTTGACTCAAACTGTTAATTGCTAATCCCTGGTGTCATTGAAATGAATTTACACATGTTGTATTTTAACAGGTTCTTCACACAGACTCAACAAGTTAACTTAGGTTTATGTTAATTTAGAGTTTGTGTTTTAAGACACTTTATCTCTGTTATTTCATTGTTTTATATGAAATTAGTTTTAATCATATACCTTGCTGAAAGAGAAAAAACAGGTTTAATCAACCTAAGCTGGGTTGTCTTAGCTTGTATAGCTAACTAATCTTTAGCCTGACCATTATTGTAAACCTGTCCAAAAGAACTAGCACAAAAGAACTAGTTTAGGCTGCGTTCGTCTTCTCTATTTCCTGTCAATATAAAGTGACAAACAATATCCCATTATTCGCCTTTTGTAATTTCAATTCTATCTGTCAAGCCGTTAAAGGATTAGTTTCCCCCAAAACAAATAATCTGGAGAAAAACTCAGATAGATATAATGTGCATTTTGGGGGAACCTATTCCTTTAAAGGCTAAATGGAAAAGTATGACATCACCTTTCACACACACTATCTGAACACACACACCCTGCAAATGCAGTAAATGGGCTGTTTTGTGCTCTCTGCACCGCAAGTGGCAAACAGAAACTCCTTCTCTTTGCATTGAGGTGAATGTAAGCGTTCCACCCTGAACACAGGCCGCGGTCCATCATGTCTGCCATTTTGACTTACAAGCCACCATTACGCAGCTCAAAATGAACGAGCGGCTTCACCGTTAGCTTTCATCTCGAAGCAGTAATCCGCTGCGCAGGCCGGGGCGGGCGGCCCTCCTGAGAGAGCGGGAATTTGTGCACGGGGCCGCTCCACGGTACTACATTCTAGCGCGATGGTTATCAGTCGCTATCTGCAGCAGCGTGTTTGTGTGCAGCAGACAGGGGAGAGACTCTTAAAGGCTAAATGAATCCTGATTCCCATGATATTTCTCTCCCGCTGGGGACTTCCTCTCCCAGTCTGCCTCTGACGATGTGTGATGCGCTCCTCGGGGAGAAAGCAGTAATAAGAGAGGAACACACAGATCCCTGACTGACGCTGCTATTGTGCCGTCGCTAACTTACCCACAATCACGTGCTTTCACAAACGCATATGCGCTATTAGACACCTACGAGCATATGCACGCTAACAGCTGCGTGTGCAGGGCCGTACGCACACGGACCGTGCGGAAATGTGTGTTCTGATTCATGAAAACGTAGCGTTTGAACGAGACGAAACCGAGGCTTCTCCTTGCAGTGGCATTACATTAAGAACCTGGAGACTGAAAGAGATGCTAGTTATCATACAGGTCTATTTCAGAAGAGAAATTCAACAGTTGCTATTCAAAATGTCAAAGATTTCTCACTAACTATCTGTAAAAATTAAGTGTACTAAGCTGTACAATGCACATCTTTTCTACAGTCTTTCTTACTTTGTGTAGTTCCCTTAAAAATAGCTAACAAAATATTCAACCAACAAATAGAATTAAAAGCTAACAACTGGGGATTTAAGGATGTTTCCATAATCCATCATGTATTCATTAACAAAGTAAAAAGTTAAAAATGTTAGCCAACATTTTGAAACCTTTTCTGCTGGGTTCAAATTCTGTGAAACCAGGAGTTCTAAGACAACATATGATAGATCATCTGAGAAGAGCTGATGCCTAAATGAAAACATACCTGAGAACTGAAAAAGCAACATCTAAACAGTAACAAAACACGTGTTTTTGTGTGCGTGCAGATATCTGTGCATTTGAGTGCTGGAGAGGGAGGCTTGATGTCGGAAAATGAAGTTGAATGTGTCATTTGGCAGATGAATCAGTCTGAAGAAAGATCTGAGTGAGTGTTCTGTCAGTCTCTATATAATACTGAACGCATGAACACAGAGTCTCCGGCTCTTCACAGGCTGATTAATCAGCCACATTATTCCACCGTTAACTTAAATCTGTTGATTGTAACCTTGCTGGAGAACATGAAAGCGTTTTCTGGAGGGCAAGGACGTGGTTTAATGCTCGGGGAGTATGTGGTGTGTTTCTGTGTGACTGATGTGTGTTTCTGTGTGACTGGTGTGTGTGTGTGTTTCTGTGTGTGCGTGTGTGTTTCTGTGTGACTGGTGTGTGTGTGTTTCTGTGTGTGTGTGTGTGTTTCTGTGTGTGCGTGTGTGTTTCTGTGTGTGCATGTGTGTGTGTTTCTGTGTGACTGGTGTGTGTGTTTCTGTGTGTGCATGTGTGTGTGTTTCTGTGTGACTGGTGTGTGTGTTTCTATGTGTGCATGTGTGTGTGTTTGTGTTTCTGTGTGACTGGTGTGTGTGTGTGTGTGTTTCTGTGTGTGCGTGTGTGTAATCTACAGGTTTGTGTGCCAAGGTCAAAACGGTCAAATGTGGCCTCTGTCTCTCTCTCCTCCACTCTGTACACCTGAATCAGAGCTGACACCAGGAAAAATCCCCAGTCTGCAACACACATGCGCATACACACACGCATACACACACTCACATGCATGCACACATGTGCACACACGTACACACTCCCATACACATGCATGCACACACACACACACACATGCACACACATGCATACACACACTCACACGCATGCATACTCACACGCATGTACACACACACACGCTCAATATCTCTCCCACTATCTCTCTTTGTCTGCTGCACATTTGTACACATGCGAGGGATGCGTATCACACTGTAAACAGAGCATTTACAGCCGGTATTTATTTGGGCCAATAAATGATGTTGCATGGCGGGCGTGTGTCATGTTTAAAGCGATTGCCTAAAACAAGCGTTTTCAAAGAGCTAAACTATTTGTCAGGGTAAATTATCTGAGCATTATACACGTAAAACGTATACAAATGCAACGATAGGCAGTACGTCACAGTCATATGGGTGACTTTTAAGGTATTCTCAGCTCTCTTTACAGTGATAAATCCTGACAAACTGTGATCCATGGCAGAAGTTCTATGATAAAATACAACAGTATCTATTAACATTAATAATGGGAATACATTTTATGTCAAGTGTCTAACTCTTTGTAGGCTGTTACGGACACTTAGCAACACAAATACAGATTAATAATAAATATTAAAACCAAATGGCAAAGCCACAATCTGTATCTTTTGCCTCTCTATCGCCATCTCTGTGCAAAACACAAAACTACATTTTTGATCATTGATCAGCCACGTACTTATTCAATAACTGATTTTTGTTCATTTTTAACTTACAGATTACAGCTTTGATCTGAATGAACATGTGATCAGTAGAATCAGAATTCACAATAGATCTATATGTTTAATAAAAAACATCACTCAGACATCTCATGCCCTGCCTGCGACAACGTCAAATCCCCGGTTCTAAGTTCACAGTTCCAGACCCACAATTGTGTCCTCTCTCTCCAATTACAACACCACCAACCTCAACCCCCACCCCTGATCGCCGCCGCTCGCGTCTGAACTTCTCTAACCTCTATTCTTCTCCCATCCCTCCTTGGTGTTTCGTTTGATCCGGCAAGTTTAATAACCTCAAGTGCTGTCACGGGCAGTTTTTGAAAAATGGCCCCCATAAAACATAACAGCCTCAATCAGGCAGTGGAGATTCGCTCAGCTCTGACTCTCTCTCAGTGTCCCCCTGTCCCCGGGCCCGCCTTAATGAATTAGCGCTGAAATATGCAGCGGCACCCCAGTCATTAGCGTGAACGCGCGTCCGTGATTTAATATCATTTTTGCCCAATGTTTGCGCCGGAGATGGTCGCAGCTGACTGACACGTTGAAATATTTTAACCATATTAGACAATGAGATAAAACCAGCCTGTTGCTTCAGTGTGAACTGCTGCTGAATCTCTGCTGATTTACAAAGCATTAACATTTTACCAAGCGCTGAGGAAAAACTGGCTGATTTACGCCACTCCGCTCTCCCTCTCCTTCATTTTTCTTTATTTCCAGCAGAAGTAGGTGATGACATTTTGAAAATAAATACTAGGCTAATTAAATAGCGGATGGGGTGCGGCGCGTGGCGGAGTGACTGCCGTACTGTGGCGTGGAGTGAAGGGTCTCTCTGTGTTGTCGTGGAAGTGGTGGGTTCTGCTTTGAACGGCGCGACGGATCCGAACAGGAACGTCCCACTTTTCCCCCCGACAGATTTGACAAGCGTCTCGTTTCCTCACCTTGAGGGTTTCAGGTGAAGTTTTTAGGCTGGTTGTTAAGCTTTTAGCTGTCCTCTCACAGGTGAAGTTAGCGCAGATGGGAAGACCGGAAACTCATTATTTAAGCCTCTGAAACGACACACAAGAAGTTTTTCTGTCAGGTAACGTGAGGTTCGCCAAACGTCGCCGAGCAGAATTTTGTGGCGAATCCGCTTCAGGAGGGCCCAAAAGTTGCACAAAAGTCCTGGAAAATAAATAAATAAACACAAAATTAATCAACATGTAGCAAGAATAGAACTTCTCGCGAGTGAATTAGCACCTTCATTTTTGTGTCAAAAATTAATTGTATCCCTTTGCAGCTTTTCAAACGAGATATTAAAATGGTATGTAAAGTAGAGGGGGTAGAGACTGCTGATTGTGCTAATTGATGCGTTCAGAACACCATGTGGGTCCTGGGGACGCTTTGCCACACGGGATGTCAGTGGCTCTAAAGATGCCAGCGTATCTTCCTCACCATTTTAAGTCTTTAATCAAAATCTACAAGCGGAAATGTGCCGTACAGACAGCGTGGGCTCCCTAATTCCAAAGCACCATGGGGTTCGTTTTAAGAGAATAAAAAAGGCAGGAAAAGTAAATCTTGCCAGCTTTGACTTGTTTCTGCATGGATGTTACTCAAGCCTGCAGAAAGAAAGCAGCATCGATATGAGCGTGAAATCAAGCGTAACTGCGGTTCATTCGTACTGTGCGCGACACAAACGTGAAATAACCGAAAGGTTGGGTTTACTGGAATCACTCCACATAAAAACTGATCATTAGAAATTTAAGTACATGAAATTTAAGATACAAGTTAAATAAACTGACCTCAAACTTGACTTTGGTTAAATATGATCATATATGAAATAATAAAAAAATGAAATATAGACAATTGATTAATTTGAATATACCACTGCCAAAAAATTCACTTCTTTAAACATTGTATTAATGTCACTGCTTGGTTTTAAAAACATTGTACTTTTAACTTTTTAGTACAACGTTTTTAAAATGTTGCATCAACAACTTATCAAGAGTGACATTTTAGACATAATATATATATATTGTTTAAAAATTCAACCCTAAATTCTTATTCTCTACAGGAATGTATATGATAATGTATATGATGGGTATGATGTTGACATAACATTAGCCAACGTACCAAGAACGCTCCTGTTAGCTGAGCCATGTGTTTGCATCCATTGGAAAAACCTTTGGGCATCTATTCAAAATAGAGAGTCCTGAAAATGAAACAGTTCCTGCAAAAACATCAGAGACTGTCAATGGTTCCTCCAGTAGTTCCATTAAGGCTTTAAGGCACCTCCTTCAGTACACAATAGTACATTTAAAGCACTTTTAAAAAGGTGCCTGAAGGATTTCCAAAGGCAACATAAGTAACACAGTTTCTGCAGTATATAGGGCACATGTATGGTAACATATAGTACTATGTAGGGGACTGTACAGTATATGAGCAGAGATGGTGTACTGCGCTGTCACTTACTGAAGCTAAACCAATCCCACTCTCTGTATCTCTGTGTTTGAACAATACACACATATACAGCTTTTAAAACAGCACAAGTGCTACAAAAGAAAAAGAAAGACTTATCTCAGGCCACTTCAGGAGCCTAATTTTCAGAGTGTCAAGCAAATTGTTTAAAGGCTCGAGCCACGAGTCAAGAGACGCCTGCAAAAAAGAAGGAAAAAAAGAGGTGTTAATAAAAATTCATAGAATCTGCTCAGCCGCAGAAATGGATGGCGACTGAGGGGTCACATTGCATCTGTGGTGGGGAGGTCGGAGGTCGCGTACAGTTCTAAAACAAGACAGTGTGTTTTCATGCATCATATAACAGATAAAGATTTTCGGTGTCGAGCAAGCCCGTCGGGGGGGGGTTTGTTTGGCGGGGGCACGCGCAGGAGCCGCTGTACTGGACTGGCGTTCGCCGTTGTGTGTTAATTTTGTCAAGGTGTCATCCCTCTCTCTCTCTTCTCCCTATGTCACACTTCATCTTTGCTCTCGCCCGGGTGCAACGGCCCCTGTGTCACGACACACATGTATAATGTTCTCTTTTGTACCAAACGTGGCACATACTAAACACTCTATGTCACAGCTGTTTTCCCCTGATCCTTTATTCCAGCTTAATGTGATTATTCTACACAAATGGCTGGGATTTGATGCAGGCCAAAAGTGTTGCAGGGACCCGGTGCTCACGGCTAGCATTCGTCATGTGTAGAAATTATGTATTGAACGTGTTCTTGTTTATGACATCATTCAACAGGATGAAACGGAAGCAGAGATTGGTCGCTGTGATTACCCTGAGCTGCCAGTGTTTTCATTACAAACAGCAGACAATTTCTAATAAAAAGATTAGAGGTATATGGCGTCTTCACAGTCATGTCATGAAGTAAATTTATCATGACCGGGACACCAGCGACCCCATTTTCCATCGCTGTAAAATAGATGTACGGTACATTCATTACATTCTTTTAAAAATGGCCCAATAGTGACTGCTGTTATAATGATAATGCTGTCAGTTAGGACAAGGTAAAAACTTTTGCTCTTTTGAGTTTTATAGCTGATGATTTAACACCCGCGACAACAACGTCTTTAGCTGCCCTGGTATTTGCCATTTAATGTGATTTGTGGACTTTATTGTATGCTGGGTTGGTTATCGGACCTGGTATTGATTGCTAACAACTGCTCTTTCCTAAACAATGAAAGTGAATGGAGACTGAAACCGCTGAACTCCAAAAACGACTTCTCATGTCACAAAGCTTATGATAGTTTTGTGTGAACCACACGGCTTACGTTCATGGCATTTTTTATGATGCTTTTTATCATTTCTATACCTGACACCTTCAGTCTCCATTCACTTCTGTTGTGTGGAAAAGAACTACACAAATAAAGTTACAAGGATTGAAACTTCTGTATGTCTGGTCTTAACATCTTTCTATTTTCCTAAGTTCTTTGCCATCAAGGAAAATGGAGCATCTCTGCGCTTAAAGGTTTGCGACTCAGACAATGCCAGGGTGCCCTGCGGCTGAGCCACGGGCCTTTTGAAACACTCTTTGAGTTTTTATAGTCTATCTCTAGAGCTGCGTCTTCTGCCTGGCCCTCATTTACTATCTCATATCTTATCTATTTACTTATCTGGTGCTTCAGTCTGCTCAAAAGAAACAAATGACTTGAAAATCACTGAGGGGGAGATTATGTTAAACCTCGAATTTGTTTTGCTTGGAAGAAAGCCTCCGCAACGTTCCACTCAATTTGGACAATACGCGATTGTTATGGTAGCATAATGCTAATTGGCTATGGATATAAAAAGGGAAAATACAGATTTTTTTTGTCCCCTAACAGCTCAGCAGTCATGCTGTGCGTATCTACAAAATAACATAAACCGGCGTCTGATAGTTACACGAGACAAATGGTAAAGGCTGATTGTTAAAGAGAGCGCTTTATAAAGATGCCATCTTCAGCTCAGGAGAAGAGGCACTGTAGCGTTTGCCTTGAAGCTCCGACAACAGCTGAATTCTCCTAAAAGACTGCGACATCAAAGAACTTCTCGAAGCACATCTGTTTGTGCCACACTGCGACTGGCGCCGGTGGAGATTTCTTCTTACCGCGGTAAATGCCCTGTGTTCTGCTACCAGAACATTCATTATCATGTTGCCAACCTACACTAGCAGTCGAAAATTTGTACACGCCTACTCACCTTCTTTATCATTTATACATTATTGTAATTATTAGCGAAGTTGACAAAAATGGACGAATGGGAATTATATACCCAGCTAACAGGCAATGTTCGTTCTCTCTTTCTCTCATATATATATATATATATATGTATATGTATATGTATATGTATATATACAAACTTTTGACTGGCAGCCATCAACTTTTTAAAGCATGTTACGCTTTTATCCAAATCAACACACTGTTCATATATTTATATATAAGTCTATTATAAAGTTGTTTTGATATATTTTATAATAACTCCAACATGTTATCTTAAGCACATCATATTTGGCACAATGTATTACTGTAATTATACAAATGACTGTGGATCAGTAAGCAAAGATTATAAGGAAAGCGAGATTGTCAGAGCGAGCGAGCAAGAGAGAAAATGACAGAGAGCGATAAAAAAACAAAACCAAGCATTTTTGTTTTCCCCTCAGCTACCCCGGCCGCTGATTTATGAGTGGACACTACACTATTGTTTACTGTTAATTGCTATTAAATTATACCACAGTTTGATGCAAGATGACATTTTGGCTCCAGTAGATATACTGCTGGCTCCACTTTCACCTGGTGTGAATTTAAATAGCAGCGTGGCCTGTAAATTTAAATGTAAATAAAGCCGTATGGGAGGGGTACAAACCGCCCCATCATCTGCTGGAGGTGACAGACACAGGTGCGATCTTCAGAGATGTAGCTGGGGTGATGCGGAGACGAGACCCGGAGAAAACAATAGACCTGGACAGCAACACAATAGCTTAATTAGACGGGTTAACGTTATCAAAGCTTGAGGAAAAGAGCGGAAATATCAGACCTGCTTAATGTGGAAGCTTCTGAATGATACGGCTGCCATGAGTCCCATCACTGTGATCTGACGCTCGTTAAGATGGAAACTCTGGCATGTGACGGAGGTGATCCGTGTCACAGGGAAAAGACGGAGGGTGAGCTTTAGTTCTGGTGAAAATAAAGAGAAAAACTGTGAAAATAATTGTGAACAAATGTAACTGAAATGTGTTCTCAATTAGTAGAGTCTTGCATTAGCAGCACAAATGATGTGTATGTCAATATTATATCTGTGTATTTATGTGTGTTTATGTCTGTGTGTGTGTGTGCGTGTGCAACGCGTCCTCCTGAAAACCATCAACCAAACCACAATTAATAAAGCAAACACAATCCACACAGGTTACATTCAGGCCGCTGATTGGTCAGAAACGCTCCTAATATTTTAGGAGGACCAACCAAGAACGTCGATCCAAGAACATTTATCCTACTTGTATAAATCACTTTAAACTGCTCTCATTACTTGTAAACACCACAGAAGTGTTTAGGCACAGGTAATGTGACATCAGCCACTCCGTGAGGTCTGAGGTTCCATCGCTGCATATTAAACACCCGTCGCCTCGTTACTGTAACCGAACAGGAGCGTCTTTCTCCATTAGAAGCTCTCAGGAACTTCAGCTGCGCTTGAGAGCCTGATGCAAAAGAGCGAGGATCGATGGGCCGGATCAATCGCCTCCCTGGTGGCTGAGTTTTAAGTGCCGGGCCCATGCTTGTACACCCGCATCAGGAGAACTGTCACGCTGTACTTACAATCAATTACAGAAATTAGCCTTCTCACCCCCAGCCCTCCCCCTGCACTCCTCCGCACACGAGTTGACGGACAGGGGGGCAGAGACACGTCTCCCTCAACAGCTGCTTCTAAATGACATCAGTGTGGGAGAAACATCTGGAAAGACACCTGCCAGCTTTACCTCAGCAGTCGTTCGCGAGAGGAAGGGGAAAAAAAGTGCGGCGTTTGGTAAACAGGATGTGTGCAGTCAAACGCGAGACATTCATTCCAGTAAGGAGAATTTGAGCGGCGCCGTGACGGAATACGGATGGGTACGGAAAACATCTGCGTGTGGAGCGACGTGCCGTTTGTGTCCTGGAGCTTCAACCGAAGAGCTGGATTTTAGCTAAACACGCTTCAGGCGGGATCACGATGCAGGACGCCCCTTGTGATCCATATTTACTGTACATCTACTGTAACGAAAAAGAACAATTTAATTAAATTTACTTATTATTAACTTATTTATTTAAAAATACAAGCACTGGCAAATAAAAAATAAATATTTAAAAATATATAGATATAAAAAATATATAAATGTATTAAAAGTATTTAAACTTATGCTAAACTTGCATTTTTCTCATGCATTACATCATTCATTGTAACACAACACTCAGCAAAAACAACACCAGAGACTCCAAATGAGAACCTTAAACTTAACTGGAACCCTTGCAGTTGTTGATAACCCCGCCCCTGTGCACACCAGGCCACGCCCCCTTGGCTCCCAGCTGTGTCTCTCAGCAGCTCTGTAATCGCTCTGTATGGACAGACAGGCAAGGGTGTCAGCATTTGCGGGGTTTGAAGGTGACATGGATAAGTAGATAAAGCTTCAGACTGGGGTATTCAGGCCACTGGTGAGCATCCCAAGAGCCTTTCAGCTCTCTCTGTATCTCTCTCTATAGCTATCCTTCCCTCGACCGCCCCCCTCCTCTCTCTCTACACACACACCCCCTCACCCAACGGCAGGGAAACGACCCGCAAGGTCGGAACCCTCCGTGGACGTGCCCGAGTCTCAGAAGAAACCTTATTCTAATTTCAGCGCTATTCCGTTCCACTCTGGCCCGTGTAATAAATCTTGTTTGGTGACAAAACGTCCAATTAAGAAGGAATTGACACAAAAAAGAAAGGTGTGTGAGGAAAAAACACAAGAAGGAAATGCTGCCTCAAGGACAAAGTCTGCGCTAATGAACGTCACTGGCATAATAATCGGAGTGATTGGGAAATAAGTTCTCAGGTTATGACGGAAAACGGACGACACACTCATTAGGATTTAAAAGCTGCGCCTTTAAATGTGAGGAGAGGCCTCACGTTACAAAGCAAAACTGAAATGCTAAACCAGGTGACATCTTTAAAATCTTTACCACCATATACTATTAAACACACCCACTTCATTTTTTTAAAACACTAAATGAAGATACAGAAACAATATTCCAAAAAATGTCCCCCAAGGATAATGCATTTAAAGGTGTAGTTTTGCACATATAAGATTTTTATTTGCATTTACTTCAGACTATTGGGTGGGTCGCGGTTAATACCTGTAACTGTTACATCATGGTATTAAAGAGACTGAACTCTCAGCGAAATAATAAAACCCACTAATTAGAATTGGAAGGTCTAATCAGTCACTTGTTACTCAGACAGGCATTATTTGTCTACAGCACACTAATTGGAAGGCCAGTCTCCATGGAAAAACATGGGGTTAAATGTTGTGCTCAGGGGCAATAAGCGAAAGCTCACGTTAAAGGGGCAGTTCACATATATGACTTCTTTCTTCTCCATAGGCTGAATTTTAAGGGGCGAATTTCCATTTTTAAATGAACTTTCACTTTAAAACAAGGGCGACTGAAGAGTCAAACTAAACTCTCTCACCTCCCATCCGGCTAACACACTACAAACAGCTTTTCTTATAGATGACATCATTTACTGTCTTAAAGATGTTTTATCTCTTTGGGTTTAGTGATAAATGTTTTTTAAAAAGTCCATTAATGTTCAAAACCCAAAATTCAGATTTTAACGTTTTTGCTTGGTTACGCCAACGGTCGCCACAGTCAAGACCATGCTAGCCAGGCCACTTCCAAACTAGCAATTTCAGGCTGTAAGAACGTTTCAGTGACGTTCTTGTTTTCATTTCCCTGTAACAGAAATGTTAAAAAAGTTTTAGAAACATTCAAAACAAACAGTTTTTAAATGTTGCATTAATGCTACTTCTTCATTATAGAAACGTTATTCAAACATGTTTATTCTGTGCCATTTTTACAACGTTCCACTAAGAACACTTTGACATACATGATATATAACATTAAAACTTCTGCTTACAGAAGTGATGTTTTTGATAACCCTGAAAGAACTTTAGAAACATTAGACAACATTCTAATAACATTTCCTGTTAGCTTCATACGTCTGATAACACATGAAAATCGCTCTCATCCCTCCTGCATGTGTTAATGTATTTCTTTCATAGCTGAATATTTTCCCATCTGAATGTATCTACACATCTTTTAACCTCAAGTGCTAAAGATGACACTGTCCGCTGTTATACCTTGAACGTATCATGAATGTTTCATGAGAGGCGAGACTGTGGTCTGTGCAAATGAAACAAGATACATTTCCCCATATTTTGCCAATGACATCAAAGCTCTTAATAGTACAGAGCAGCACTTTTTGTGTCAATAAAACGCTTCAGATATTAAAGGATTGTTTTCCCGTTTTTAGTACATGTACAAAAATGTCTTTTTGTTGTTTTTGAGGCCAATATAAAAGGAAATATAAATATATGAAAACTACTATTGCAGTACAAACACTATATACATTCAATATATTGTTGTAAATGTACATGTTTGTTGACAGAAATCTGACACAAATCTTTGATACTTTCTAATCTAAGTATAGCTTCAGGAAAGAGTTTGTTGTCTGTCACAATTGGAAACCTAAAGTTGGATTGTGTACTGAGGTAGATTATAAGGTTTATCTCATACCTGTGTCCACAGACAGCTGTTGTTTCTGAGGTGTTCCCTGTAACAAGACAAACAAAATAGGGGTTTAAAAAATGACTTCATTCCAAAACCCTCATCTATACAGCTATATATGAAGTGATGACATTTTAAATAAATCCTTCATTAATAATCATTACTTAACGTAACACATGGAAGATCTATGCACATTCAATCCCGAAACGATTACACAGGCTCATCAGAACTGGCTAATTCGCTGCACGTGTGTTTACTTTGTGCTACAAGAAGCAGAGACACAAGTTTTGAAAAGCGAGCGAGTTAAACTAAACATTTCCCTCAGAGCCGAATCCATCAGTTATTTGCGATCGATGCGGCTGGAAGTGCAAATCAAAATTCCGCCCACCGCCATTATGACATCACTTCCACGTTGTCACCGTGACGACGCTCCCCTACGGTAACAAATGGAGCCATCACTGAGGCTTAGAGGAGGTTGCCGCTTCCTCCCATTTACAAACTCCTTCATCAAATCCCACCGGGCCCAGCGTTGATTACTGCTGCAATTAGCAGTGTCAACTCCACGATATGGATTAAGTGGTCAGGTTTGGGTCTGGGAGCTAATTAGTCGTCTCTCTTTATGATTTGTTGATTAATTATGAATATTTAGTTAGGAAAAGGGATGTTAATTATTAATCAAAATTAAATTATCTGGTGTAATTAACCACAAAGTTTCCATTTTTTTGGAGCCTTTGCGGGGAGTTTCTGCTTAACGCGCGTGAAACTGAATGAGGAGAGACCGGGTGGCTGTTATGACACACAGCAGGCTGGAAAGGTTAACACAATGTTTACATTGCTTTTGGGAGACATAACGGTGAACATTTCATGAACGTTGCTTTGGGTTAATGGTGTAGCGTTTCATCAATCTGTCTGTACATCAATGCATCATTCTGAAAGTCCATTCTTCAATCATAAGCGTCCCTTTACTGTAAATGACGGAGGTTCTGGTTAACCCGACTGAATCAGCACTCAATTTTTTCCCTCTCAACTGGAACCGTGAGGTAAGGAGAGGCCAGTGAGGAAAACCGCCGAAGCCCGGCTGACAGGGAATATTCTCAGAACGTTGGATAACATGCCCTACAAGTTAAACAATAAAACATTCTTGCAGAAACATTAATAGAATGTTTTTAATGTTATATATCATGGTGAACTGTTTAAAAAAGGTTACAGAATTATATTAATACAGCAATAATATTAATACAATGTCTAAGAAAACTTTCAAAAACATTTTTACTCTTTTGTTACTTAGCAGAACAACCTACGACTGTAAGCTGGGGGGCCGGGAGTCTATATTCAAACGGTGGCTGAACTACAACACAAGCTCACACTGTCCTCAGTCATCCCCTTTATTTACATTACCCATGAATCAACCATCCAATGATTATCTTCTGTTTACCTAGATGGAGCAATACTGTGATATTTATCACTGCGCCGTGGCTAAATATAGAAGTGCAGCCGCGGCACCCGGGGAGGTTCGGTTCAACTGTTGGTCTTTAGGCTGACAAGAGGCAGAATTCCTGATGAATGCTTCTTTTCATCTGTGCCTGTGTGTATTTGACTGAGTAAATATTTAGCCACATTGGAGTTGGCTGCTGATTCTACCCAGATGGACGGATTGATGCCTCGGTGGCAGAGCTTGCCAAAGACAATTCAGAGACCTTATGTAAGTACCGCCCGGCTCTCCGGAGCAGCTTGAGCGCTGAGGTGACTAACCGTTATTTACGACTGATCTGGAATCATTTACTTTTAACCAGCCCTTATCCCCGACTGTAACGACTAATGCTGCATCGCTGATCCAGGATCAGGAGGGCGGATGATCCGTAATGTGAGGTTACGGGCTTGGACGCTGTGGTGTTGTGAGCTTCCAAGCATTTCAGGAGGAAGGCAGAGAGGTATCGCGGCCGTTGAATCTCCATAATGTTGGATGACATCATAAAACACTCCGATACAACAAAATCTGGTCTTAGGCTCAGAATTAATTCTATCTCAGACAATGTTTGTTTGTTTTGTCTAGAAGGACGATTAATGATTGAACAAACAGCTAGCCATCATATTTATTGTCGTGCATTAACGGCGCGTTTGCCCTCACATTTATATCAATTCGAGGTAATCGCAAACATATTTGGAAACACAGAGAGGGTCAATGATTGGAGACATCAGCACTTTTTATCAATTCGCTCTTTTAAATGCATTTCTTCATACATTTCTCACCTTTAA
Source organism: Yasuhikotakia modesta (assembly GCA_036877545.1). Classification (NCBI taxonomy): domain Eukaryota; kingdom Metazoa; phylum Chordata; class Actinopteri; order Cypriniformes; family Botiidae; genus Yasuhikotakia; species Yasuhikotakia modesta. The sequence continues at coordinate 20,094 of JBAJNP010000528.1, forward strand.
TTTTCCGTCGGAGACTGTGACAAGATCGAGAAGATAATCGGATTTATCATAATCACCAAAAGCTATGCATGACGTGGCCAATTTACATGAAATAAATATAAGCGGGGATAAGTCTTGCCTCTGAGCTGTGCTTCACGGAATCAGTACTGCAGGTAAATCTGAATGACAGAGCATACAGAATGAAAGAGAGAAAGAGAGAGACAGACAGAGAGAGAGAGAAAAAAACATATTGAAGATTGGAGCAATTGCAACATTTATGTTTTCATGAAGCATTTATATGTGCCAAAAGTAACTGTATCATTCATCGATGTTTACTGACAGAAAATGTAATTAAATAACAGAACTCAGAAAGTTAACTCAGTTGACATTGTTATTTCTAGCAGGCAAACAGATTCTGAACACAGATCAAAAGTTCTCATAGCTCATCTTTCACTAAACTAGCCTGTTAGCTATAAAGAAGATTGAGACAAGAGCTACAAAACTGTATGTATTCAACAGAAAATACAACAATATTGTGCAGAAAACATTTCTTTAACGTATTTACCTGTAACCAAAACTTTCTAAATATTATTTTAAATGTTACTGGAACATTCAAAATGTTTTACATGAATTATTGTTATTCAAACTTTTAACATTTATAAAATGTTCCACTAATAACTTAAAGATAACATTTTATATATATATATATGTTTATATGTTTAACATTTAAAAATGTCCCACTCACCTTACTGCAAAACTGTTTTTGAAACACCTCTTTTAGCTTTTAGTGTTAGCCAACGTTCTGGGAACGTTCCCTGTTAGCTGGTTTCATGGGACTTTAACCAGCAACCTGAGGAAGAAACAAACAAACATTTATATTACAGGCCTTCAGACACCTTCCCAACACAAGACACTGAAATAATGTTTAAATGTGTTTTGGGTTTTTTGCTTTGACCAGACCATGAAATAAAACCAACTGCAGCTGGATCCATCCGTCCGTCCGTCCGTCCCTGGATCATCTCTTTGTGCTTGTGCACGGCTACACTGCAGACGCACGAGGCGTCTGATTGGCTGTGAAATACGGAGCGTGAATAAAGAGCACGTTTTCTAAACCCGATTAAGGGCGGAAGCCATTTTGTCTTCTCTCTTTTGCTTTTCGCTAATTACACAGAAGCTTCAAAAGAAATTATACACATCGTGACTGACCCCGAAGTGACGGCTATAGAGCCGCCGTGTGTGTTGTGAACTGACAGTATTATATTAGAATTAGGGTCCAGACAGAGATTTCTCACAAAGTACCATTGTGTTTAATATAATCGTTGCAGAAACATACAAATGACGGACTCTCTGTATCATTGTTTCATGATCAAAATGAAATTACTACGGTGTCTTTGGCTCGGCTCTTCTCTGCTCCTTTTGTTTCCCTGCCCTGTTCCAGAGGCATTGATTTCCTACAGGCCTGAATTAGCATTCGTCTTTCTTTCTCTCTCATTAATCAATTTACACACTCTCTCTTTCTCTAATTGCAGACCGATGCTGGTTATTAAAAGCCTTTCTGAATGCTCTACGGATAAGCTCAGCACAAATCTCCTCTCCACTGCAGCAAAACGCATTTTCTCCTCCCCGCGCTCTCCGATGTTTTCCGTTATTCTTAAAACGTCTGCGTTTTGTTTGGAGAATTGGAATGCTCAGTCCACGATTGTCCGTAATGAGGTGTAGGTGAGTGTTGTAAGAGGCAAAGCCCTCAGGAAATTCGATCTAGTCATATTTGAAAATGGCAGAGCGTTGAATGAATTACACTCAGACAGTGGGTACAAGAGATTAAGAAAAATGCTACAAATCTGTGGTGACCCCTCGCTGAAGTTTCATGCTACGCTTTTTGAATGGCCCTCCATTTGCTTACATGTGTTGCGGAGACTGTAAATAAGTGAACGCATTATTGCATCCAAGCCCGAACTGACAGTTTTGACCTTTCCTGCGTGATGCAGTCTCATAACATTGAAGACTTTTGAGAGAACTAGATTTTCATTTACTGAGGGAAATTACAGTGCTTGCAGGGCAGCGAAAGATCAATGTTAACACAGGTATTAGGTAAAAACTTCCACAGTGTTGTTGTCATGACACTAAAAATACATCTGTCAGCTGTGATTGTTATGATAACATGAACTGTGGTTACAATTTAAATGCTCATAAACATTCTGTAACTGTAATGCAATGTTCTAAGACATCATAACAATCTTAGAAAGCTTAAATAACATCCCAGCTTACAATTTTACAACATTCACAGTTAGCTGGGATAGACAGCACACCTACAGCTGAAATGATCAGAATAAAGTGTGAATAAATGTAAGTCTTTATGTTAAATGCTATGGACTGAATTACAGGAGTGAAATACAGTGAGAGAAAAAAATACAAAAATGTTTCAGCAATATCAATACAGTCAGCCTTGCAAGCGCTGTAATGAAAACATTATACAGTGACTGAGGTATAATGTGTTATTTGTGACTAACAGCATCCGTTTGAGGATGACATCTTTTGTAAAAGAAAACAACACAACCTGCCCCAACACACATACAAACACACACACGAACATAACAACACAAACACACACAACAGAATGACACAAACACACACTCAAACACACAAACACACACACAAACACAACAACATCCCCCTCTTCTTTCATCTTCTTCCACAGCTGTCGAAAGAGAGAAATGTGTCATACTAAAGGGGCATTTTCTCCATGTGATCGAATCAAATCAGTCATAAATCTATTTGTTATTGACGAGGTAAAGAACACTTGCAGCCTCTGGCACAATGCGGGAACACACTCTCTCGCTCGTTCTATCTCTCTCTCTGTCTTTCTGCTACTCAGTACATCACTCTGTGCTACGCTGAAGGCTAAAACCAGAGTTATGTTCCTATAACAAAATATTTTCCAGAGGTCTAACAACTCATGATGTCCCGACTGCCCAAGTAATGGAAGTAAATGAATCTATAAATAATCCCTCTTTCTGACAACAAATTACCCACAATTCCCTCTTCCTTCCTACCTTACTGCCACCGTCAGCCTCTCCGCCACGCGTGTGAAAAGGCCAAGAGACCGGGGGTAAACTTTTAAATAAACCACACTGTTTAACTAAAAATGTGCCATGGGAGAGCGTGAATATATTGGCCCTAATCAGCCAAAATGGGTGATTCATTGGTTAATTTCACCAACTGCGGCTATACATTATTCCCGGCCTGCCATGGCTAATTTCTGCCTTTGCAGACGGCGAGGATGACAAATGAAACGTCCGACCGGTCACAAGTGAAAAAGCTCCATCATGTTCTCTCTCCCACTTGAGTTTTACTCACTCTAATGATGTATACTAGCCCGCAACTACACTTGACCTGCGGATTATGTGGCAATGCGGGAAAAATAAATGTTTACCCAGAGCTTTCTGAGGGAAAAAAGAGAAACTGAGATGTATTGGAAGGAAATCTGTCAAGTTTAACAGTTTAGTCTTGCAAAGTGGAGCGTTTCGTTGGTTAAGGTACAGTATTCTTTCATTATGGCCGTACAACTACAAATACAAATGAGGAAATATAGATTTAAAGCTGCAGTTTGTAACTTTTTTGGTTTAAAACAAACACAGATCAGTTACTGAACGAGCACATCACATTGATTTTTAACACCATCTTATTTAACCTGATTCACAATAGTAAGTTTATAATTTGATTGGTTGGGTCAGATTAAACAGGAACTGTAATGTATTGTAGCAGCAACGCTTGTAGCTTTTTCTTACAGCAGTTGTTTAGAATGTAAACGTTACTCTGTAAATTCATGTTTTAAACAGAGATGGCGATAAAGAGGAAAAAGTTACAGATTGCAGCTTTAATTAAAGATTATCAATCATGAGATCATATCTACTGTATGCTAATATATAATGTATGTTAAACTAGAAGCTTTTAATTTTAATTAATCTTCTCACTTATAAACATGAATAAAGCTACATTCAAACTTTGACTTCACAGCATTCAGACCCTTAATAAATACAATAAACCAAATAAATGGGTGATTTGGACAGAAGAAATGACACGGCCGTAATAAAGTGTTGTTGTTCTGACACTACAGCTACCGCCTCACACAGGTCCTCTGCAATGCATGCTGGGCCGTGTTACCACGTCCCCTCCCAACGGCTACAGTCAAGCTCTGAAATATCATATCAAATCAATGCGGACAGAGGCAGTGAGGCGCCAGTTCAGCGACCGCTACGAGGTCAGCACGGCCGAAAACAGACATAACAAATGCAAATGCTAAACAGGGCTAAAGGTGAAGAATGGCCGTGTCTCCAGAGCCCTGATGGAGTGACGCGGAGCGGGGCTGTTCTGAGAAACCGGCACAGGATGAATGTGCTATCGGTCGGGCTAATGGTGCCCGGGATGTAGATATCCGAGACCATCACGTAAGTTTGGGCTTCTCAGAGACTGACCGATCAATCCATCCAGCTCTGTCAAACTGAGCGTGGTGCCGTATCATGCATCACCTCGTGATGGTTTCATCCATAACTTCAAGGTGAACTTTCAGGAACCAGAACAGAATCATTTGGAGTGGCTGAAGAAATGCTAGTTTCTAAACCTAAAGTTTCCACAAAGCAATTCAATCTCAGCGTTTTTTTTTTCAGTTTTTTTTTGTTTACTACATTAATTAACTTTTGCCTTTGTGTCGCCATCTGTCTAAAACATAAAATTTGAAGATACTTCATGTATGTTAAAGTCAAATCATCTTTTTTCCTCTGGAAACTTGACCCAGGTGCTCAAATTATAAACGTTTATCATAAACTTACTGTTGAGAATCGTGACAAGCTAAGGAAAGCGTTCTAAACGCGTATCTGTCATGCACTTGCCCAATAAACGATTTTGTTTATTTTTAACAACTTACGGACTGCAGTTGTAAGAATGTTTGGTTCCTGAGGTTCTGCAGCGGTGGCCCATCAGTCAGACACTTCAGATGTCACGGATGCACACGGTTCTGATGAATACATTTACAGCGTCTGAAAAAAGAGAGATGATTGGCTTTTAAAGACTTTCATTTGATGACAGAGGAACAGGCGCGCGTGCGGTGACCCCGCAACCCCTGATGGAACAGTAAGTGCTGTATGAGGACAAGCAGAAACTGAGGTTCCATTGATAGATGTGCTATATTTAAATACTGTATTTAAACACTAATGAGAGTAAAACTCTAAAGCTGATTGGTGGATGAGGAAAGTGTATTTAAAGGGACAGTTCACCCAAACAGGAGGAAAATTCTGTCATCATATACTCGTCCTCATGTTGTGCCAGACCTGTAGAAATTTCTCTCTTTCGCAGAACGCTAAAGGAAAAATCAGACCGATATTAGTCACCATTCACTTTCATTGTATGGGAATCAAGTCTTTTATTTCAACGTGTTCCACTAAAGAAAGTCTTACAGGAAGGAAAAGACTTGAGGATTTTTCATTTTAGGGTAAAGACTTTAACCAAAACAAAACAATAAATCCACAATAATTTATCTTTTAATAACTATATAATCTATTATCTATTAATTTTAGAACAAACATTTCAGAACGTAGAACACAAACCTATAATATTACCCAACTTAAAAACTATGGCCGACCCAGACACTCCACCAGATCATCATTGGTCAGACAAACAACTATTCATAAAAGAAACTCCAGTTTTGTCAGGCTAGTTTAAAAACTCTGCAACAATTAACCTACAAATGCTTTACTTATACTTGTCTCTGCACATTAAGCAGAAAACACTGTGCAAGCCTGTAAGTTTTTACTGTTTCTCATAAAAAATTAATTAACATTCTCATTTACAAAGTTAATAATTAAAAACGTAAATAATTTAGGTAATGACTTTTTTGTGAACTTCACCATTTTGCAAACTGTACACTAGTGTACAAACTCATTTCCTGTTTTACATGAGCGCAAGAAAATAAGGAAAAACATAGATGAGAGAGAGACAGAGAGAAAGATGGGGTGAGGAAGAGAGAGAGAGAGAAAAAAAGAGGTTTAGAGAGAAAGAGAGAGATGTGCTGAGAGACAAAAACTCAGAGAGAGAGAGAGAGAGAAATAGAGAAAGAGAGAGAGAAGAAAGAAAGGGCAGAGAAAGAGAGAGGGAAAAGAAGAGAGGGGGGAAGAGATGGACTGAGAGAGAGAGAGAGAGAGAGAGAGAGAAAGAGAGGACAGAGAAAGAGAGAAATAAAGAGAGAGGGAGAAAGAGAGATGGACTGAGAGAGAGAGAGAAAGAGAGAAAAGAAGAGAAAGAGGGGGAAAGAGAGATGGACTGAGAGAGAGAGAGAGAGAGAGAGAGTATCAGGTGTGAGCTGCTGCTCGGCTGGCCTCAGGTACTTCTCTCTCGCCGTGGGGCAGCTATTATTATTAACATCATTTGTCTGTATCATTCGGCCGACACCTTTGCTTTCAGCCGGCGCTATGAAGACGACATGTTAATAAACGAGTACAGCCGCCACTCTGCCATCCGACCTGCTCCTCATCCGCCAGCCCTGGCCTCCCCCCTCCCCGCATCCCCAAAAGGGATACGGTGCCGATTTGTTTTCCAGCAGACTCCCTCACTCCATTGTTGTTTGCACTAAAGGGGACAAATTCAATTCATTCTTATGACAAGGATTCACTGATACAGGAACGGAAGAAAGAGAGAGAGCATGAGAAGCAGGGGTGGGTGAAGAAAGAGTTTTGCCCAGGAGGGAACAAACAGCAAACACGAAAAAGATAAAAAGGGAAAAAAAGTTGCTGAATTGGAGGTATCGCATAAAAAAGGAAAGGTGTAGAGGGGGTGCGTGTTCGAGGAAGATGGATAAAGCGCTTGTGTTTTCTAGATGCGGATTGATGTGGTGGGCCGATACGGTGGTCTCGGCGGACATGGTCATCTGGTGTTCTGGAGTTCTGCAGATGAAGCTGTCCGCGTTCAAACTACCTCTCTGGGGTCTCTTGAAAGGGGGGTCTTTAGTCCCGAGAACAAATATGACACACTCAATGTTGCTTAAGAAAAACAACAAATAAACACATACAGGCCTTGGTTGCCCTGTGATACCAAATGGCACAAACTCAATGAATTTATAAAGGTTTACCTGAATGAGACCTTCCGTCTAATCCACAGCTGGTGTGGTCCGTACAGACTGACCCTCGTGAGCTCTCTGGAGTTGTCCAGGTGCTCCCCGGTTCAGCCTTTGACCCACGGCCCATTTCACACAACTCAGAACAAGCCCAATACGCTTCTGAAGACCTAAGGGTGGTACATCATAGACGGTATACTGTAACTTTATATTGTAGCTTTACATTAAACACTACGTCTGTTATTTTAACATATTAGCCATATTTAACATATTTAACATAATGTGTCTGGTATTAACAAAACTTTAGCAGTTTACACCAACAAGAACAAAACTAGGGCTATAAACTGAATTACATTTTATGAAATTAATCACACTTATCAACATTTGCTGATAAATGCTGAAAAATACAGATCATTTAGAAACGTTTTTTTGTGCACGAGTCAGGAGGCAAAATCAGTTGTTATTTTTATCGTTATTTACACTTTAACAATGTAAATATGTATCACTTCTAAGCAACAGTGAATTTAAAACCTCACACCGCATTGACTGATAGCGCTGCAATAGTATTGATACTGCATTGATATTGGCATTTCTTGCATTACTGCCTAATTGTTCCCATTCATCCCAAGGTGACTGTCCAAACACAACATGTTTTCATTTTCTTCAGTCACTTTGGTGGAGGCATAAATGAAAAATGTATTTATTAAGTTCTACCTATCGGACCATTGATTTGAACTGCATACATCCCGCTGTCGAAGTGAAACTACTGTAAACTAGTTATTGTTTTTGCCTCACTTTGCGTCCGATACAGACACATTTCCAAATGTACGGAATGAGAAAGCAAACGCATTAACTTGTTCTGCTTCTTTGCCGTAAAGTCAGAGAGCAAAAACAGAGTGAAAGTAAAAAGTAATACAATTGAATCAATGTTAGCGCACATCAGTTATTTTTCCGCCACCGTACAAATGAAACCGCATCCAACCGGAAACGTGCCACCGTAGTATCGAGTTATAAAAATACTGTACATTATAAAACGGTAAGCAATGAACTAATGTAAACTGAATGACTGAACGTGCCTTTTCTAGCATAGCCTGAGGGCCACCGTAATATAAGCAGAAATTAATATCTCAGCTCTGTGCCGGCTTGAAATGACAAAAGAATTAGGAGTTAATTTAAATGTATGTCTTAAGCTCAGTTGGGCTTGCAAATGTCCGTGGTTTTACATTCCCCAACTTGTCACTGTTTCGCGTTGTGAAACTTTTCATTCTCACGCAAAGAGCGAGCGCGCGTGCACGCGCCAGAGAGAAATAATAAAAAGCAAAGCGAATCCCATGAAGCTCTCTATGTGAACTGTCACATTAATAACCCTGCGCTGGTATTCAAATTTTCTGTCGAAAGCTAAAGAAAGATTGAGTGCCCTGCTGTTGCGCAGCCAAGATTGAAGACATGTCTCATTGACATTGTTAAAAGTTTATGAAAATATATGAATCCTCAAATGCCATTGGCTCCAACTCTGCCCACTTCTATAAGAAATCGGTCTTTTAATCAAAATGATTGAATACCGCAAGGTTGAACTCAGGAATATGAATAAAAGTGAATATGGAAGAGGTGGAGGGATGGGTACGAGAATGTACCCGCATGCAAAGAGAAGCGTCCAATGGTTTAATGTACAAGCAGATGCAACCTTCGACCCTCTTTGTTGCCGGCTAATCTTTGGCTGCTGAGTATCACCCACAGGTTTAAGCCTCAGGAGAGCTGAGACCTTTACCTGAATGTGAGCTGGTGTGACTGACGGCTTTAGAAGGAGAGTGGAAGGTTGCAGGTTCGAATCCGGTTTATCTGTAAGACAAGCATTTAAAACAGCATCTGTTAGTCATCAGGCACATATACACACATATATACATATATATCCCTTATATAATGTATAATGCAACAAACATATGTGACATATGTGAAGTAAAAGAATGACTCAGACAGCATCTTATAGCAGATGTTGTTTTCACCCAATGTAAATAAGATCACAGATTTTAAAGGGTGCTGACAACTTGACCACAGATTTTTAGAGGGGCTGAGATTAAACACAAGGCCTGTGTTGCCCACCCATCTTCACAGCCTGAGTGCAGTGGGTGTTTATGAGAGTGAAATATGGGCATGTACACACAGGAGCTGAGAGACTGAGAGACGCAGCTGCGGTAAGTGTCCTAATTTCAGACCCACGAGAGACAAGGACACGGTCATGTTGAATTTTTTCCTAGGACACAATTTTAAACATGATGACACAAATATTTGTGTGTTTTAAAGTAATGCACACAGTACATGTGAGGAAATGAAAAACATACATACCTACCCACCCTGTATGTATATGTACCCTATACTATGCTGTACGTACAGCATGCATTTAATGTATATTGTATGTAATGCATATAATCAAAAATAAAAAGTGCTTCTAGCTGATCTGGCTATTTTTTGTTACATTTCTGCACATTCAAATCCACAGAGAGTCAAAGTTTAAACAATAATAATAATATCGGTGGCGAAACGACACGTCGCTATTTTCCACCCTGCGCCTCTTCAACACTTTCACTAGAAGTAAAACGCCTGACACCGGCGTGTAAGTTTAGCTTAAACTGGCATATGGCACGATGATGGGAGTTCAGACGTGTGCGGGTACCACTTTTCCCTTCACTGTCATCCGAGGGAGGTGAGGAAGCAGGAAGGACCGCGAACAACTGCGACTGAACGCCTGTCAGATAACCGGCCGTGAAACGCACAACAGGCTAATGGAAACTCTGTGATTCCCGCTGGAGCATCGGATCAAAACAGCTCCAAAACCTTTACAGGAATCATTGTCGTCAAGTGTTGAGCTTATACCAGCAGCCTCTTATTTGTTTGTCAAACGCGAACAGCAGCTGCTGAGGAATCCGAAAGGATGAAAACGGGAAGGAGGGAAATATTTACAAATACCGCCGTGAGTGCGCGCCATTATCCCAAACACTGTCTTAAAGGGACCGTGCATCCCCAAACTTAAACGCTGTCATTTACTCAACCTCACGTCACGATCCTTCAATATTATTTATTTCCTGTCATGGGAAAATAACAGCAAATGAGATTAAAACAGCATAATGTTAGTGCACAACTCCAAAATATACTTAAAGCTGCAATCCATAACTTTAAATCCATCTCTAGTGCAATCTCAGTTTAAAACATAAAAATAAAGTTTACTTTACATCATTATGTGTGTTAAAGCCAAACTGACATTTCTTGGATAATCGAATCTGAGTGCTTAACTAATAAATCGCTTTTATGAATTTACCACAGGGAATTGGGGTAAGGGAAGGAGATGGTGTGTCAAACACTGATCTGTCATGCACAACTCATTTTTACCCCATAAAGTTAGAGATGCAGCTTTAAGGAACACAATTAATAAAAGTAATTAAGTCTTTACCTGTAAACATTGAACCTCTGTGGTTATAACGTGAATGTGATGCTCTGAAGTAGATGTCACAAAGGTTTCTTGAAGGAAATCTGACTCGCATGTGAGTGTCTCCATCTCAGAAACCTGAGAATGCTATTACCCCTCTCAGGTGCAGATAATAATGACCTGGGGCAGAAAGAGAGGGGGAATATGGTCTTGTGGAGGTTTATAAATGAATGGAGGGGAAAACAGAAGGAGTGATTGAGCACCGTGGTTTTGAGGGACCCGTCCTGTCTGCCTGGTTCTAGCCTTGCACTCTATCAATGGCACAGATGGATCATGACCGCTAGAGAAAAGAAGAAAGAGAGAAAGATAAGCAAGACACAGATATACAGAAATGTGTCTCTGTACAGAATTCTCCATATAGCTGCACACAGGAGCCAACATTTACAGTAAACATGTACAGTAATCTTAACAAGTAACAAATGCAGGGCAAAACTGGTAACTCAAAATACTGGGACATCCATAAAACAACATTTAAGACATTATGACCTGTTTTCTGAAATTATGGTTTTAATTAAGGTTTTTTTAACCTCACTAGCCATATTATTTTCTGTTTAAACAAGGTTTTTGCACAAAGTGTTTGAGAAAACTTTTCTTAAAGTTTTGCTTAAATAAATTTGTCATTTGTCACATAAAGATGTTTAGATATTTTACAACAAGACAAAAATGCTGATTATGAAAATGATGTCTGGTAGTTTGAGGAACCAAAACATGACAGGTGACACTTCACTGAACGACTTATATACAGTAGGAGTGACGTGACAACCTGCGTTTGTCACATGTATATAATAATCCTAAATATTCTTCAAATAAGTACAGTAAAGATCCATTTTAAGAAGAAAAAGTGCAAAATACAATTTAAGGCTGATCAATTTTACCCCTTTATCACACTCATAATAAAACAACATGAAAAATTAAAAGATGTTTCTGAGGCACAAACTGATTCATCAAACATCTTTCACAATGAGTGTTATGTAGCTTACAGTATTTAACCTGCCTAGTTTTACAACATTTTCTAGTATGTACTGTTGTGTCCCATTTGAATGGCAACTTGTAGACGTCTCACGAGGAACATTGTTTTGACTGTGAGTCTCTTTCAAAACGCTTTTCGTAATCTTTTAAAGCGGTCGGGTTTTAAACGCATCTTCAAAGCTGGAACAGAAGCATCAGTAATTGAGGTGATAAATCTATTTTTGCCTTTGTCTTCGTCTCGCTACGTGTCTTTTGAGTGTGTCGCTGATGAGTGGTAAATTGGAAATTATTCCGAGAGGTAACACACACTTAGATGCAGTTTCATTATAGTCTGTCAGTCACACAAGACAGATAAATTACCCACATGTCAATCTAACCATCAAACGCCAGACAGGGCTGTAGAACTGATCAATGGAGGAGAACAGAGATCCACTGTAATTCCTGTCTATACGACGGTATGAATAAATCAGAGGTTTTTTATATTTATTTGTCGTACATTAACTCATTCTTTACCTCAGATAAGGCACTGGTGATGCACACATTGGAGCAGAGCACAAAGAATAATTGCGGATCAAACCGGGGCAGGACAAAACGTCACATGAAATCGGAGAGATCAAAAACACAATTAAAAAGTCTTTTCGTCGGGCTGTTAAGACGTGATGAGGCATTTGCTGTGATGTTGAAGTTTTCCGTGTGGCTTTTAATGGGAGCAAGGTTGCGTTCGATGCTGTTTAATGGTAGAGGAGAGGGGAAACACCTCTCGTGTTCAATAGCAAATTAATTGCTACGATTAGTCATTGGTAGACTTCTCTGTGGAGAGCTGGATTCAGCCTCTCAAATCCTCTCGCTTGTAATTGGCTGTCTGCTTGAATAATTGATTGGAACAAATGTGAACTGGATGAGAAAGTCTGAGTGTCCTCCATCATACACACACACACACACACACACACACATTTCAACTCACTCCTAGTTTAATACACACACAAACACACACACACACACATTTCAACTCACATCTAGTTTAATACACACACACACACAAACATTTCAACTCACTCCTAGTTTAATACACACACAAACACACACACATTTCAACTCACTCCTAGTTTAATACACACACACACACATGTAGACTCACTCCTAGTTTAATACACACACACAAACACACACATTTCAACTCACAAACACATACACACTTAGACTCACTCCTACTTTAATACACACAAACACGTTTATGTTCACCCCTAGTTTAATACGCAGTGTTTGATCTGTCTCACACAGATCATTAACACTACACTACATTATATAACACTATACTATAGCTCTACATTTTTACTCATCTGTTTCATCATCTGTATGTGTTTTATATTTATTCACCGAGAAGTGTTCACAAATCTTTTTATGCTTCTTATCTGAACTTCCAAGTTATAAATTACTTGTAAACGCGACATTTCTGTCTAATGAAATCTTGTTCTGATGTAGATTTACATAATACGATATTACACTATATATAATATATATATATACAGATTTTTTTTTTACAATATATACTATATTATGCTGTATATACTATAATATACTACATATACTGCAAGAATGAGACCATAAACTGAGCCTACATCATCACATTTGGCTGTTCCAAACTCCACCAAACAATGTGATACTAAGTCTCCACAGCTTAAAATATGAAAAATTATTCAAGGAAAAACAAGGATATTGAAAATTCTTGCAAAACACATTAGTCATTAATGTTGTTACACACCAACGTTCTTAAAAATTTATGTTTTTCCATGAACAGTGACTCCTTTGCATTTTTAATGATCTCACATATATCTGGTAATTATCTCCTGATTTGAAACAGTCTGTATGATACATGCTCACAATGGCCCTCGCGGCCCCACGGGAAGTAAGAGGAACAGAGGGTTCACAGGCCTTGTGAAGGTCACAGCAGGTGCTACTCCAGCAGATCTGAGCAGAGATTTCGGTTTGTTTTCTCGAACTTTTCTGAAAGTCCACCTCAGGCAGGTAACACCTCTGACGCCTCATCTGTGTGGAGGAGAGATCGACGCAAGACAACAAACCTGAGCAGGATTTTACGTCAATATGTAAATGTGTGTTAAACATTATTTGAATGTGATTCATCGATTCAGCATCCCAGCTAACAGAATGTTTTAGCTAAAATAATAAATAATAATAAAAGTAATAAAATGAAATATAATATTAAATAATAAAAATTAAAGATCAATTAAAGAACAATTGTTTTATTTTATATATAAAAAATACGCCAGAACGTTTTTAAGAGGGTGTTAGCCAAACGTTCTGCAAACATTCCCTGTTAGCTGGGATCAATGTTTTTCCCACACACACACAATGCTGCTTGTATCCCAGAGTTCTCACGTGAACTCCAACACCGCCGTGTGCTGAGGGAGAGGATTTAAAATTCATGAACAACGATTTTAATGTTTTCTTTGCTACAGGCAAGTAAAAGAAACAATTAGCGTAGCACAGGCGCTAAGGTCCAACAAAATCAATAGCACCTGATAGTGTTGTAAGCCTATTGACCAAACCTTGAGGTCCACAACGACCCTGTGCTGCAACAGACACCCTTACAGGGGATGAAGTATTTCTGCCTGTGCGATTACAGAAGCTGTGCATAGTTAAACAGCCTTCAGGAACGAAAGCAATCGCAGAACTCCTGGCTGAGACAGACTGACACATAAGCTTGATCTGAAAACGTCACTCCCTTGAGGGTAAACTGTAGTATAACTGTTACATTAATGTAATCTGCGTGTGTGTGTGTGTGTGTGTGTGTGTGTGTGTATATATATATATATATAATTGTAGCATGGAATATGTGCAATTTATATAATGTGAAATGTTATATATTTTACAGTATTATATATTACAGCGTGTACATTTAGTATATATTTAGACAAACATTCATGGGTAAGAATCAGTTATTTCGGTGTTCCTGTAGCTCAGAGGATAAACATTGTGGGTTTGATTGCCAGGAACACACAAACTGATAAAATGTAAATCTTAAAATGTACTTTCACAGTCGCTTTGGATAAAAACAACAGCCGAATGCCGAACTGTAAACATAAAGCAAAGCTTTACGCTTTTATTAATTCATTTCAAATAGTTCTGCTTTTTAAAATAAAAGTATTCCATGTGGTGTCAATATTGCTGCATGCATAATCATTTTGCACATTGTTTCTGTGTAAAAGGAAACAGACAATTCATTGTCTAAAAAACAGAAAAATGGTTTGCAAATGTCACTGCTTGTACTTCTTTACCATAAACACACAAACAACGTTTTCACACACGAGTTCTTAAAACAAGTTGCGATGCGTTACAGTTGATGACATCCTTAAGACTTACAGATACTTTGTGCAGTTCTGCAGGCTGTACAGAAACAGGCAGATGGACTCCTGCTAGAAGATCTGGGGCTGTGGGCGGCAGTTTAAGTCAGTGACTCTGTGTGAGCTTTGAAAGAAACCGGGTGTGCTCTCAGAGGTCCTGTAGTCTGGGCCCAAACAGATGTTCTGGAGACAGAACGAGAGAGAGCAGGCAAACAGGTGTCACACCCACCTGAATGTGTATAACAGATTGACCCCAACGCCCACCCATGTGAAACACTTTACCCCACCCCACTATTAGACACAAATCTATTTGCACACAAACACCGAAGAAGAAACCTGTAAGCTGCCTGCTGCTGCTTTTTAAGGGAGTATCGCGTCTGACGTGGAGCCTCAGTTACGGGATGATTTGAAACGCTGCCTCCGATGGACCTGCAACAAGGCAAAAGAGACTGTATGCATATAATAACATTCATATCATATGTACTTATTACACACACACACACACGTCCTCTATCAACCTCCCCTGCAGGTCCACCTAATGAAGTCTGATGGCTGACAGGTTCCTGTAAGCAAAAACGACCTTGAAGTTTAGAAACCTCCTTAAATAGCCTTAGATCTTTGTGTTGCTATGCAAGTATAAGGTGATGGGCTTCATATCCTGCAGTAAAGAAGGTGATATTTCTTCCCTTTAAGAGGTTGGATCGTTTACATCATTTCTCTTAACAACTACAACCTGAAGGATCCATTTCTACCGACCGACACGCTATAATTTAATGTAGTCAGCTTGATGCAGTCAGATTAAATCAGATTTTGACTTGAATAAAAACCAATTTTCACATCCTACATATAGATGCAAGCCCAGAAACAAACACAAATATCACATAAGCCTTTATGTCTGTCTTGGTTTAACTGCACAAATCATCACTAAAAATGAAGAAAATGTTTTGACAGGTAACTAAAAACGCTATCATCATGTGGTAACATTTAAACTAACAGGTTTTAGATCACAAATATATTTAACATGACTGATTAAACTGAACTACATTGTGGGTTAGGTATCAAAGATGTTTTTAGGGGTCACAAAAATACCCAAATTATTTCATTCTTTTAATCGTGTTTCTGGTCCTACTTAGCACCCCCTGCTCTTGCTTCTGTCGCTCTTGACATTTTATCCCATACAGATCCATCAGACAATATAAATGTATGCAAACTGCCAATTTAGATTTGTCCACAGCTCTTTTGCAGTGATTTCAGAGGGAAACCCCATGAGGCCAGTGTTTGAGTAACACACAATTCACTCCGTGGCCTCAACACACCAGGCAGACACGCTAGATGCCCGTGAGTGCAATGCATTATGGATGCAGCGCATCTCAACAAAGACATAATCTATTATGTAAATGGGCATTCTGTACGTCTGAGTTAAGTGGCTGTGAGCGTGACAGTTCTGTCATGGCACGGCCCGTTTTATCGTTGACTCGTGGCACTCTCATCCACCAGAGTCTTCCTCAGTAAACTGCTGTTTTTCTCTGTGTTGTTGGGCTGTCAAACGATTTATTTGACGTTATTTTTATACATTTATAAAGAGGAAAAGATTTGGTAAAAGTCTCTTCCACAACAGACCACTTATAAAGATTGAGCTACAAATATTCAGACACTGATAAGCAGCATTGGTAACCAATCAGAACGCAGATCATTTGTAAAAAAGACAGAAGTCTTAAAAGTATGTGTATCTTAAAGGGATAGTTCTCCTCAAAATCAAATGTTACATCATTTTCAGGCTCTAATTCTGGTTAAACGAACACTGTTGTAAAATACTGCTAAACCAACACTTGTCTACTGTACTGTACAGAACGGTGTTGATTTGTATTGCTTGGCAAACAGCCTGTTAAAACAAACTACGTTGTTTATTCCAAAAATGATTAATAATAAATGCAACTTATTATCGAACATCAGACATTTTTATGGCACCGTTATACAACACTGGCACAAATCCCTGACTGGGATTGTAAGTGGACCTGACAACGCTACAACCAAATAAATAAAATAAATAAAAATCAACTGTACGGCATTCCCAGCGAACACAGAAAGCTGCTGCACTCGCTGGGAATAAACAAAGTCACCCCACAAAACACGATCCTCGTCCTTCTACGGACAGAACTCAATATCACAGCTGCTCCTCACAGGTGATGGATTCTCTGTCTCTCTGTCAGTCTGTCTTTCTCTTTAACCGATAATAATCCATAATGCAGCCCAGATACAGTACAAGCCTCCTGCATTATTCAGAGAAAGTTTCTCCTTTGATTTATGTTCTCTCTCTCTCTCTCTCTCTCTTTGAATCCCTTCATTCTTTAAGTCCCTTTATGTCATCATGCAGCAGTTTCAGATAATGCAGTTGTGCAATGAGAAGATGAGAATACAGGTGCAGTGTGTGTGTGTGTGTGTGTGTGTGTTGTCGTCTCATACTGAATAATTATAGCAGCTCGGCCCAGGCAAATCCTCCCCAGAAGGCAGTGCGTCTGTGAGCCTTCCACCTGCCACGCGCTAAACGCCGCCCCATCCATCAAAGACCCACTTGACAAATACATTCCATAATAGAAGTTTATTTTTATGGGGAGGCCGAATCACAGACCTTCCCATGCATACAAAAACGTGTCAGAATTATTTATGAGTGCTGCTGAGATGCACAATATGTCATATCAAAGTCTGGATTCTCTTCTCCGCCCCACATGCCCCTGTCAATAGCCGCACAGGCTATCAATAATGGGAAACAGCACAGAGATAAGCCCCCCGAACACAGGGTCACAGCGAGAGGGGACGGCGGCCCCCACGGATGCCACACACACGCAGGAACTCGCTCACACAAGCCTGCAACAGAAACACAGCGCGTGTGAATTATACGGTGACTTTCAGGAGTCAACAGTGTCTACAGGGTGCAGTGGCAACTAACAATGGTAGGTTGTAAGAATGGTTTCCATTGAGTAACACAAACATTAAAAATGTTGCTTTAAATGTTCTGGGAATGTTATTTAAACTTTTTTAAATCCTGTATTACTACCTTTAGAGAATGTTAGCCAATGTTCTGTGAACGTATGTTGACTATCATAAAAACAAATACAATTTTGCACATGATTTGTGATACAATAGTGGTGAGAGGAAAAAAACTTCCTTAGTATTTCCTTAGTGTCGATGTTCTAACACACACATTTCAAACACGTTTCCCACAAACATTTTACACAAAAAGGACATTGTCCACCATTCAGAAAACGTCTCTGATTTTTTACTCCCCTTCGAGCTTTAGCTAGGGCCTTGCCACCCCCTACCCCTAAATCACACCCTGATATCACCAAAACTGCCACACACCCATTTGTGGGAATAAAAATTAAACATACAGTCTGGTCTGATGATAACACGAGGTCTGGCTTCAATGAAATGTGTGGTACTGTGAATTTTATAGCTCATACAACCTGCAACATTGCACACTGAAGGGCGATAAATAAAGCTGCAACATTGTATTTTACAAATATTTCAACCTGAGAGGCTCTACAGTGTCGCCAGTCCCTCCTCTAAACGTTTACCTTCAAAGACTATCAGCACTTTATAGCAGGACCTTATGCATGACAAAATCAATCCTGTCTCTTGTGACGGCCCTGTGACATTGGTTGGCAGAAAACCTCCTGAAGGTACATTGGAATTCAATATCATTGACAATTCTGTGTTCTTGAAAGTGTCAAAGCCGATGCTGTTTCTGAGTCAGTCTGTAGCGGTTTTCAAGCCCAAGTGTAATCACCTGTTTCATGCGATTTCATTCGCCGCTTGTCCGGCCGTCTGTTTGAACGGGACCCAATGCGGCACGCAATTGGTTTGTTAGGTTTTATCAGACTGAGTCACTAGGCAAACCCCTGGCACTTCCTTTTTAAAATCCTCTTTTCTGTTCCTTGATCCATTATCACTCTGTTTCACATTACTTTTGGCCTCTCTCGTTCTTTTCTTGCTCCTCTTTTCCCTCCCTCCTTTCCCAGTGCATGCTGGGAGCAGTGGGGGAGAACAGAGTCTTTGGCTTGTTTTCGCGCCGCTGTGTTGGCATGGTAAACGATAGCTGACTAAACATGCTTGTTAAGCTAGTGGTTGTTGTGTACGAAATCCCTCTCTCCCTTAATTACACGACAGAACACAAATTCATATGTTGTGTTAAAATGTAGCTGTCTGTTGTCTACCGGATATCCGTGGCGGTTATTTAGTTTTCACCGCAAAGGGAGGGGGCAGGGTTTGAAAAAGAGCTTGTTCGTGAACCATCGTTCATGAAGGAAGCTGATGTATTGTTCCAGAAAGATAGCAGCTAGTATAAATGATTACATGTAGCTGGTCTGGGCTTTGTAATAAAAAGGAGGATTATCAATTCACAGGTTTTTGGGCAGATAGCGAAGCACCAGCTACAACGTGATCGCAATCTGCAGCTCCAAACACATCTGTATTCCCAGGAAGCTGCGGAGCCGGAGGGAGGCTGGAAACAAGGAAAGAAAGAACAAAAGAACAAACAAAACTTGTAAAATTGTGTGTCTTAATATTTGTTATGCGTTTTAAGACATTGACAAACACATGCAAAATCTCTCAGATTTATCAGTTCTTCTTTGGTTCTTGCAGTCAGGTGTCAAAAGTCAATCTGACCTGGAAAACGTTCCAA
The DNA here is from genome assembly GCA_036877545.1 of Yasuhikotakia modesta. Taxonomy (NCBI): domain Eukaryota; kingdom Metazoa; phylum Chordata; class Actinopteri; order Cypriniformes; family Botiidae; genus Yasuhikotakia; species Yasuhikotakia modesta. Next base: position 39,671 of record JBAJNP010000528.1, read on the forward strand.
CAATAATGCAAACAAACGAGACAAAATGCTTTGCTAGTCATTCTTTATCACAAAAATAGCAAACAAACTAGCATCTATAAACAAATACTACTAGATCTTTCCTCAGACATTTTTAAAATTACTTTTACAAAGATGATCTCAAAAAAAAAATTTGTCAGTTGAAAAATGACAAACATTATTTGAGTTAAATAGATTTTTATAACAAATGAAGTTCAAACCTTCAGTGTTGTGATGTAATTCAGAGTATAATGAAAATGGGCATGGAGGGGAGTGGTTAACGGTTCTGGCTCCGCCCAAGTGGTCAGACTGAAGTTCTGCTGTTCTAGAGGAGAAAAAGATTTGGATTAAATATTACAAGAACACATGAATTTAAAAAAGTTATGATGTGCACAGATAAATAATTTATAATCAACACAGCAATATTTTACAAAAACAATAAGAATGGTATATTTTGATGTCATAGTGACTTTAAAGTGTTAAAATATGTATTGGTGGGGTCACTGTGTATCCAAAAAGCCTTCCAGGGCCCACACAGTTTCAGTCCAAAAATTCTCCCATTGATTTTAATCTCCTCTATGGCATCCAGGGCTCCCAGCGAAGGCCTCTATTCCATATTCACCGCCACGGTGCCGAATTTAGCGGGACACTGAGCATAACAGCACAGCGCCTCCTCCTCATCAGGCCTCGCGGTCCGTGCGCAGCTCCAGAACGAATTACGGATAAAGACTGGAAGTGATGCCTGTCTGTGCGTTTGAAATCATACTCTTCTCTCTGACAGCGGGAAAACCTTTGGCATCGTTTGTCGGCGGGAATGAGCGCTACCTGACTGTATTATGCAGTCCCACAGCAGGACAGCAAAGAGGGGATACGGGGGAAAGGAAGGTGAGGAGAGGTGGACGAAGGGGGAGAGAGAGAAATGGAAAAAATGCTTTAAGGAGGAAGGAAGGAAAAGATTTTGATGAAGCCCATGTGACAGGCCCCCAGCAGGGCTGCGGTGGGACAGGGGGCGGCATGTTAAACTGCTTGATGACTGATGTGATGGCTCATCTATCTTGTTTCAAAGACAGAAGGGAACACCCCCCCACCTCAGGCGTTCCCTGCAAACCGAGCAAAAATTCCACGCTTTCATTCAACACACACCATCGCTATGTAAAATACTATTCATGTCTCACTGGTGCACACCCCTCAGGCGACTAATTTTCCATTTCTATTTTATTTTTTGTGTATGGATTAGACCAGTTCCGTACTGACACTAAAAACCAAATAAAACACAAATATTGATAAAACAGAAAAGGAATAGGATTGGAAAACCTCCTTTGCCAGATTTAAACCTCCACGTTCCATACGAGCACCAAGACTTGACGTTCCTTACGTGCATGCGCCCATCGCTGCACCACGTCCCCTGGGTTTCTGAGCCCACAGCTCTGACAGATAAAGCTGGAGGGCGGGCCGGAAACAAAATCCACATTTAGTCTTCAACGATACATTCATCAGGTCTGTTTAGTCTAAACTGCCAAAATGACGGTTCTGTCTGTCATCATACACCCTGTGTTTTGGAGTCAGCGGCGTGGCGAGCGTCTTCACGGAGGTACGGAGGAAATAAAACCAAGCAAAAATGAATAGACTGGCAGAACATCTTTTTCTTCTCGTCTGACTCTGTTACAGCATCAACCATTATTACGGAGGATCTCTGAGCCCTGCGATGAATGAGCTACATTCAAACCCACACATGCGTGAAAAAGGCCCCTTCCACCACAGCTTCATTCAGTGTTGTAATGCACACACACACACACGCGCACACACACACCTCTGCTATTCAACTCTTTGATGTGTCAAAGCGTGCATATGTGTGTTAAAACCACGTGTGAGAGAAATCTCTGCTTCAATCTATGTTTTAAACCTTCATCTCCTGCAATCTCTCTCTCTCTCTCTCATACACGCTACACGTTTACCCGTGAGAGATCCTTCAGTCATATGTAAATGTTAAACACATTGTGCTGGTCAAGGCAGTTCATGATAACAGTGCTTCTCAAATGGAGGCCCAGGTAACAATTTTTGGTTGTAAGAATGTTTCTGTAATGTTTCCATTAGGTAACAAAAACGTTCCACTAGCTACGTTTCGATATACGATGTATAACGTTTAAATATATTCTAGCATTACTTCAAAAACATTTCTGTTAACATTGAGAGAACTTGGGGAAATGTTAACCAACGTTCTGAGAATGTTTCCTGTTAACTGAGGGGGTTGCCTGTCTGTTGTGATCTGAGTGGAGGGGAAAATTAAAATAGCAAAATGCAGCTAAACCACATAATCAGGCGGAGTTGTGACAGCTAAATAAACAGGCTTATCAAATTGTAAACGGATGCTAAAAGTGGTTCGTTCGTTGTTGACAACCAAAGCTACTATTAATTAAATTTTTCCCCAAAAATAAAAAATATTATAATAATATAAATAAGGTGTTAATAATTTACATATTGTTGGTCCTAAGCAGTTTATGGTAAAATGAACAGATTTCAATGTTTGTTTGTAAAATAAATTTGTTTTAAGAAATGTTCTGGGTCACCACCTGATTTCTGCCCTGAAGCCAAACCAGCTGAGAAGCACTTTGCCAACATTCCTCTCACTTAAACAACTAACATTAAAACAGCCTTTCAACATCATAAATAATGTAAGCCTTGCACAAGCGGTCAAGCTGTAGAATCAAAGACTGTCCACACAACATCAAGACAAAGAAAAACAATAAATCTGATTGACTTGGCGTTGATTTTCCCTGTACACAGATGTGGTCAACAGCTTACCGGACACTTTCAGTTTATATACTTCATTAACCACTGAAGGCGTCTGATCATGTGTGTGTGTGTGTGTGTGTGCATACCTGCGCAGCAGCTCTCAGGCTCATGGCTGATGTCAGAAAGGGGCTGAAGAGGGTTTGGACTATAAGAGGACGCAGAGATATTGCGTCTCAGTGAGGGGGGATATTGCATTGTTGTTGAATTATGCATGGCCCCTGGAAGCACGGGGCGACGCCTGGCCGTTGTCTTATGAGAGCTGACGGAGTGTCACTTTACATCATCAACGCCCGGGTACCGGAGCCCGGGACGGCCCGTCTGCCCGCCTCACGCGCAGATGAGAGGAGGCGAGGCCCTGCCTGCCTGCCACGCTGAACAATGGCCTAGCGTCAGTGGCACTCTCGTTGACTGAATCATACCAAAGACACCAGCCGTCCCACCGTCTTAATGATGTCTCAACCCCCACCTTCCTGCAGACAACAAAAACACACAGGACAAGCCCAAAAAAACAACAATGCAAAAAAAACAACGTTGTCGTAATGTCGAACGATGGCATGTTCTCCGACGCGTCTTGGTCGCGGGTATGTAGCGCCTTCGCGTTGAATGAATTAAGCTAAGATTAAACAGTTTCTTGAACTGTTTTGACAAATAAGGTGACACCTCGGGTGAGAAGTTTTCAAAGTGACAGACGTGGCAATATTCTTCATCCTGCAATAAACAGCGTTCGTGTGAACAACGGCTTCAGTCTCCGATTAATGACTTTAATGCAAACCAGCTCTGTTAATGACTGTGACATCGGTGTCTCTTAAAATACCTGGAAATTCAGCTGAAATCTGCAGGTCTGAGACGAGCGAGTCTTGCGTGGGCACCAGCGATCTTCAAGGCGAATTTACAGGCAGTCGTGGGCGTCGACGCTTTAACGCTCATCTGCTTGGTAGCCTTCAGTGGTGGAGCCTCGTGCCCGGGTGATTGACAGGTAAGGTGGGGGTGGGTCTCGTCTTGTGCAGATGTTGAATATGAGGCCGTTTCCACACAGGTTTCTGGTTTCCCAACATTTTATCAGGAAAGCAACGGGTCCCCAAGGCCTCCAAAATCGTGTCCTACAGATGGTTCATTTAATAGGCAACAACACTTTCTGATAAAGGTACATTCGCGCACACAACTGTCATTTGTAACACGTTCCTGTTGGAAACAGCTGCTCATTTTCACAGGCTTTGTGACGGCCACTGTCATAGATATTGTGCTTATTTTTCAAGGCTGTATTGTGTTATTTGGAGTGTTATTTCATGTTAACAAATGATTTTGGTATTAATTCTGTGAAAATTGTGGGGGTCGATTGCTGTGTTGCATGAAGAATACTAATCATCTTGTGTGTTTAAAGAGATAGTTCTATAGTTTAGTTTTATAAAAACATTATTTGTAATTATTATTTAAATGGAATTACTTCATTTCTGGTGCAATATGAAAATATTTAGTAGAATATATGAGCTGCTTTATTCCAAGGTGAACGGAGACCAGAGACAGCTGTGATGCACATGCATATGAAAAAACATACAAAAAAAGTCTAACATTGAGCTAAATGTTACAGTTCACACAAGAAAACAAGACATACCCATAACAGAACGTTCTCAGAATGTTGGATAATGGCCTGTAAAAGAACAAAAAATGTTATTGCAGTAACATTAGTAAAAAAAAAAAATTTCTTAGCAATTTGTCTTAGCAAAAACATTATACTCATTAAGTTGTTGATGGAACACATTAAAAATCGTATAGATTTTTAAAAATTGATTTTAAAACTTATAACCAAGCAAAAACATTAATACAACATCTAAAACACTGGATGTTTCGAACGTTCCTAGAACTGTTAAAACATTTTTAATGTTTATATTGATGGAAACGTTAAGGAAGCGTTCTTTCAACCTAAAATTGCACCTAGTTTTTTTGCACTAGGCGGCACGTAAAACAAGGAGAGGGTAAATAACAGAACAACTGAGTTTTCATTCAAGATAACCGCTAATTTCAGTCCAACGTTCCCATTTTGGTTTGTCAAGCCAACAAGTCTTTTCCTCTCCCTCTAACCATACAGACGATTCCATAACGGCTGAATAAAATACCAACAACGCAGCACCAGCAAAAACTTTAAAACTTTATGTACCCTGCGATCACGCGGCTCCCCAAAGAGCAACACACCAGCAGAATGGCAGTGTTACGTTTTGGCAGACGTTGTGTTTTCAGAAACAGACGTAAAAGTGTTTTCCAGCTCCCTTTTCTCTGACTTAATGGTCCCTGATAAATCAGTCAAAACCCGGGCCTGCGTCATTAAACGTAGCATGAGGAGCAACAGAACAAAAACAAACATGCCGGCCGGAGCGGGAAACATTTAAAGGTCTTTAAACGGCCCTCAGGGGCACCAGGGGGCAGAATAAATAGCTAAAGCTCAGTCCATGCCACACACGCTAATGTCGACCTCCACAGGAAAGAGAGAGAGATGGGTCAATTTTCACAACATGGACTCTGTCCTATCCCTCTGAGACAGTGAGGGGCTGTGGATGTGGCCCCCAGCCTAAAAAACGAGAGACAGGGAGAGAGAGACAGAGAGAGAGCTAGACCATCGTAACTATGATTTTGGTCATTTAAAGATAATATTTTATATTTAGCATTTGCTACTGTTCTCTCATGTAACCGCCCTCATCATTCATTTCTTTTTCCTGTTTATTGTAAAGATGGGGGCAGATAAACAGCGCTGGCCAGATTCAAACACGCGTCTCTCACATCTGCCCTGCAGTTTTAATATCCAGTAGAAGACATATGCAAACCACTAGGCCGTGTTTCCAACAGAACACAAACCCCAGCTGACAATTTTAGGTTGTAAGAACATTTACTTCACATCTCCAAAAATGTTAGAAATGTCATTTGAACTATTATAGGAATGTTAAAAACATTTTTCTGCATTACAAGAACATTATTCAAACTTTTTAATTCTGTAATGTTTGTAAAACGTTCCGCTAACAACTTTATTTATATCTATAATATGAACAACAATTTTATATCTATAATATGTGATGGAAAAAAATTCTACTTACGTTACTGCAATGTTTCACGACTTGGAACATTGAGGCAACTTTGAGAAAATGCAAGCCAATGTTCTGAGAATGTTCCCTGTTAGCTGGCTCAGGAAACAAATGAGATATTACACATTCAAATGACTGTGAGGTACGAGTCCAAATATTTCATGAATGACACAGTCTGTGATGTGGGTGGTATGACTATAAAGAAGAATGAGACAGTTTGACTGTTAGACGAATAATCTGAAAGGACAAAATAGACAATTCGCTACATTTTTGATGACTGTCTTTAGTTCAATTGCTTTCACATGCAAATATGTCCAATATGTTGCAAAAAACGAGAGAAAGACTGAGCTAAATATCCCAGGAAGTGTCTCACTGTTTCCATTACTACACAACAGAGCCTCGAAGCCTCACTATGATGTGTCTCTCCTGCCCAGTTTTGTGCTTTTGAAGAACTTTGACACCAAACAGCCTGAAATTAATAGTGAAGCTTTTAAGATGTGTTCAGCTATGTCCCCTGGTTTCACTGAACACTTATGATATTACTCACAGAAATTACATAAATGCTGCCAAATGTTTGGAAATGTCCTGGTGTCTTTGTAGAATTGGATGTATTTTGTTCAGCGGTTGAGCACAACCGGGTGTCACGACACAAGTAAAGACAAACTTCTAGCAAGACCTCACGCTGAAGGTAGATGTGCACAGGAGAAGCTTTAAAAACGGGCCTCTGTAAATGTGCTGGTCTTGGCACAAGCAAACCGGGCCTGAACGGATCTGGACAGCATCAATCATAAAGCGCTTTGAGTTTCCTCATTATGCCTCTATTCATACACACAGCACACAGATAGAAGACAGACAGAGTGTGTGTGTGTGTTACTTAACCATATTTTAGGGACAATTTGTACCCAGAAGTCAGAGAAACCTCACACATCTGAGCAATCATTCTGAGCATGTTATTCTTTGTATAAACGCTTTAAAAATACTTTAAAACATTTTTTTAAATACAGAAATTACAGAAAGTACAATGCATGAAGTTTTTGGTTAGGGTTAAAGTGTGAGTTATGGTTATATTCTTTATAACTTTGAAATGTGAAAAGTATCATTAGATCATTAGATAAATAAGTAAATGTGTGTGTGTGTGTGTGTGTGTGTGTGTGTGAGAGTGAGAGAGAGGGAAAGAGAATGAAAGAACAAGAAATATGTGATTGATTGAGAGTAAGAGATTAACTGAGCAATTTTCTTAGTTAATCTAAACAGTAGGTATTGTTTAAGCATTTTAATCTAAACAGTCATTATGTAAAATGAGATGTAAAGTTACACCAACTAATCTGACATCTGAAATTTAGTCAAGACATTTACTTAGAACAACTGAGTAAATGACTTCAACTCATGGAAACCTCATTTTTTACAGTCTATCTATGAACTGAAGCGTGCAAAACACAAAGCAACAGTTCACAGTCACTCAGCGTGAACGTTTCAGAGGTTCTCTCTCCTGCTTTAACAAGAAAAAGATCAAGATTTATATCAAGTCAAGGAAACGCCCTTTAAAAGCCATTTATGTAGTGCTGTCATTATGCTCATGTTTATCCAACTCCCACCATTCAAAGTTTAACTACATACCAACCTGTTATCCTGCCTAAATACTAACCAGAACTCACAGCGGAGCAGAGGAGGGACAAACCGCACCCAGTAAGTTATGCGCTAATTCAATCTCTTGATTTCCAGGAAAATCATTAGACGACCTGAGAAAAAGTGGCTGTAATATACTGTCAATTTAACTTATTATTTAAACAGGCGGAAATGTACACTGCATTCAAAAGCCCTGTGATTTTATTTTCCTCTCCGTTTCTGTGAAACCAGAAAGATGCATAACAGTCGGAATCTGAACTGTAATGGGAACAAAATGCCGGAATCTCTCAATTAAATACTGTATGTGTACACAAGCCCCTTTGCCCTGCGGTGCTCCTGTGCAAAATGACCCTCATTTGGAAGCAGTGTTTGGAAACTGCAGTAATCAATCAAACATGATTAGGTTAAATGACATCACGAGGCTATGCCTGAGCTCGGCCGTGTGGCCACTTTTCTTGGTGCCACAGTTACCAGCCTCCTCTGTAATTAAGAATGTGTCTGTTTTGCCCCAAAGCCGTGCAATTAAGAGGGGCATTTAAGGAGCCGAACCTACCTAATAAATGCTTGCTCATAATGACAATGCAGTCTAAACCCTGGACCCATTCCATAGAACTGCTGTACAGCCTCCACCACGGAGCCTTGGCCTAGCGGTCAGCGCATGTGGGTGATGCAGGTTCAAATCTGGCTTAACATATTTTACCTCAGCGACATTAAACCAGGCCGGCTCATGAATATTAACCGACACAAAGGTCGTCCAGTACAGTAGTTTCAACAAAGCAATTTCCTACTAAATTAATTTATGATCATGCATAAGTACAAAATGATTATATGCACTGTTTATTTCTATGACTAAGTTGTTTTAAATTTCTGTGACTTTTCCAGGCCCTGGAATTTGTAAATTTAACTTTTTCCAATATTTTGATGGCGATGGGAACCCTGAATATCTGGTTAATGAATGATAAAAAAGCAAATGTTTTAACAGTCCCAAGGAAACATCACATGTGTGTTAAAAAGGTGAGCAGAAATGTCAAAATACCCAAAATGCACCGTTGCAGAATCAGCCCCTCATGGGTGCAAATAAACAAACATGCATTCATACAAACACCGAGCGAAACATGCGAACAGAAAAACACCTGATAACAAGCATGCAGAAAAACAGAAGATGAGCAGATCCAGAAAAAGAGACGAGCTTCAGTTCAGAGAATTGTGGAGGTGAGTTTGCCGTCAGTTGTCGTGAGTGAGTTTCTCTGTCTGCTGCCGTGATGGTGGTGATATAGATTAATGAGCAGACACCGGGTGCCTGCGCATAGCTATCAGCCCAGAGACTTCATCGATGCGATGCGGCACAGTCTGTACGACACACAGGCCTGGACGCAGGTGCTGCTGAAACGATATAAACTACAGCATCAATCTCCACAGATCTGATGGGTTTAACAGACGACACACAGCTTTATGTTGACTTCGAAATGCTGTCTGTATGCTAACAGAGCGACGTAAATGATCACTTACAACAAAGACAGTTATGACTCTAAAATCTGATTGGACGAGCTATTAAAATAGCCACCTGTCAAGTCAGTTGTCACAACAAGACATCAGTGGATTACTGTATTATGCTTCATTGCCTGGCAACTGTAAACAGCTGATTGGTTTTATAAATAAATAACTATTTATTCAACATTGTTTTTTTTCATTATATCGTTGTAGCTTTAAAAAGCCATAAACAACTTGAGGTTTTGCGTTATAGTAATTTTACCGCAGTAAAGGACATTCTTTGATACACAACAGTATTTTCCTGTGGTAAAATCACTGTAACACAACCATGACTGGGTTATTGTGTAGATTATTATGCTAAATATAATAACAATAATGTTGGATTGTACCTTTGAATCAGAATAAACACAACAGATCTGAAAGCCTGGCAAGAGTCCCGTGTTCTGATCTGAGAGACTTTACTGTCAGCTCTGGTTATCAAAATCCTTTGAATCAGATCAATATCTCTGGTTAAGAGAAGGAGAGGCTGTTAGTGGCTGTCATTTCAGGCCTGTGGGTTGTGTGTTTGTCAGTGTCAAATCCACACTTCTGTTACATCCGCCCTTACAGGGACAAACACGGTCACAGCGCAGAGATCCTAAAACAAACAAAAACAGAAATATTTGTGTCATGCATAAAACTAAAGTCCACCTATAATGACTTCAAATTTATGACTTTATCATGTGGGACACAGTAAGTTTCATTACAGACGTATCATATAAGGTCTGTAAGTAGTTAATAGTTCATTAAAAAGCTAAGAGCTTATGAAAACTAGGAGATCTAGTGCAGATGTCAGTACATTTGGATTTTACAACACAACCACATCATTCTGGAGGTTAAAAAGTTCTGAGTCGCTTTAATAAGATATTCCTCAAAAATACTTTTGTGTCCCACTAAAGAAAGACATTCATCACATATTTTAAACATCCATAAACACAGGGGTGAGTTACAGTAATATATAAACTATTACTGTACACCAGTGTATCTCCATATGTTTATATATATATATTTTGTGCACATTTCTTCACACTGTTGATGCAAACTGATGACAGACAAAGTGCATTTTTATTTCCCAATGATACGTTCATCTAACAAAGATGGATTTTAATAGAGTCTAATAATAGTTTGTTTTATGTGTAACTCCATAAACTTCTCTGTCTCTTACGGCTTGTGCTGTACGAACCGGCGCCGTCAGGATTACGGCCCTGCGTGCGATCGCTTGCCAAAGCGCTTTAACTGATTGTGTTTACAGGCTTTTTTGATGATTAGCGCCTCTGTTTACAGTGCTCGCGTTTTATATGCGTCTCATAAAACAACACGAGTGGCTGAAGTCCCGGCTCGTTTATTAACACGTGTCCCCAATGACAACAGTCGCCCATGTCACATTCGCTTTGGCTGCACAACTCCCACTTTAGCGTTTAATTAGCGCATATCGCGCAATACGGCGCCGCTAATGTTGAGAGCATGGGTGAGCACCGTCGCGCTTAAGAAAGCGTTTACCGGCGCTCATCATCATTATTGCACATCGATAATTAATGCATAAAGAATTAAAAAATTACCCCCTCGGTTATGAAAGCTGCTGTGAGGGGCGGCTCCAAAACAGTTTGATCTATGTCTTATTTTATGTAAACATATTAAATTTTGCTGAAGCGCTAACAAAGGTAATATGAAAAGAATATTGAGGGCCGCGGTGACAGTGTTGCCGAGGGCGCAGCGAGATTTTGCAGCTCGGAGTTGGAGAGGTCATAAACTCAACCGTGCGACGCCATAAATGTGATTTTGATTCATCTTGCTGTTGGACTGAAGTATATTGAAGGTCATTCTACAGAACGGGTGCCATTTCTGTCCCTCGTGTACTTTAACAATGATAACTTTAACAATGACTGGTGCCAACTTTAAATGTGTTAATACAAACATTCATTTAAACACATCACACCCCAAAGTTTCCAAACTTTTCCTAACTCTGTTAGAAAATATAAAGCTTTGGATGAAAATAATATGGAACATATCCTCTTAACATTATATTATCTCCCCTTTAAACATATATTCAAACAACCACCAACAAGAATTAAAATATCTTCCTTTTTTATAACTAATGACTTTTGTTATGTGTTATTAGCGGGAGACTTCCTAAAATGCTAAACCGGCTGCCATGATTTCATACCGTACAGTAACTTATAATGAAAAGTGACTAACTGTAACAGTACCAGAATTAAAACCTTCTTTCTAATTAGCATCTTGTAGTTTCATAACCTTAATCACAAGATTATAATGTCAAGCTAATCTATAAAACTGTCAATCCTGTTACTTTTCTAAGGCATCATTACGGAACGTCCAAACATACATTAAAATGTATTCATTTAGTATAAAGCAATTTATTAAAACCTAATACTTAAAGCTTCATTAAACTACATTATTTGTCTTGGTGGATATTTAAAATTAACTTCAAAAATCACTTAAACTGGCGCAGACACTTGTTTCACCGAATGACCCGTAAGACATAATTGCTCAGTCTCGTTCTGAGGGGAAGAACTCGTCAAAAAAACAATTGTCATCACTATTTTATCTTGAAAAAAGCTGAGCCATCAGTAATATTGAAGATCCTGAATTAATATGATTTTCCTCTCATCCCCAATCATAATTTCCCCACCAATCATTCTGAGTCCGTTTCTCAGTTGAGTCTTTCATCCCAGGTGGAAGTTTAATTCATGAAGAGATGAGAGATATTAAAAGCGAGCCGGTGTCTTCCTGTCAGTCAGCCCGGGAGCTTCGCGGGGCGGCACTGAAGGGTGGCGCTTCATTTGATCTGCCGCTTTCAAAAGAAAAGCAAAGAGTGACCATCAGAAATCATTTAACTCACCAAAGGAAGTTCACAGTTTGTGTGACAGGCAGTGATCATATGCAGTTTAATTCATTATCTGCTGTTAATCTTTTGCATGTGTCTGGGCTATTGTGTGAATTTGAACTGTTTCATACTAACTACAAGCGCTGTACCCCTGCAAACAAACATCTCTCTGTGGGCACCGGCTCTCTGGACTCACACAAATAAGCTATTTTAACACAATACAGGTCTACTGTACAATATTATAAACTCCAATTACTCTATATGCAAGTTGAGTTTTGAAGGTAGGGTGGACAGTTTCGTGAGAGGCTAGCAATATCAAGCTAGTGTTAAGAACATAAGATCCTCGCTCCTCTGAGTGTCTCCAAAGCCACGGCCCCTCCTAAACACAAACACACACATGGTTTGACAGGCAAGAAATTCCATCACTCCATTCGGCGCATTTTATAGTCCTGCGCCTTTTACAAACGTATATATTTATGCAAACATTACTTAGTGGTTGCTATCAGAACGTGAAGAGACAACAACAACTGCCTGCATGTGAACTCATTCCAACTAATATGGTTATTTATTTAAATTTTTAGTGCATACTGGTGTCACGAAACAAGTTCTGTGGACATGACAACACAAAAAATACCCAAATACTTTTAACTTGATTTTCGTCTTAATTTTGACCACTATTTCCGTTTCATCAGTTACCAAACAAACAAACTTATGTGAAATGTTTTAACTATGAAATGCTTCGCTTAAATTGTGTGCTTTGTAAAAATATATATACTTTCTTTTGTTTATATACCTATATAGGAAGATAAGTGAAATTTTAATAATAAAAGTACAATTTCACTTTATTTAATACCAAATATGACAGCAACGAAAAGATAAAGTTAACAAAAGACATCTTCTCACCACACAACCCAACATGAAACAAAACAGACATCATAATACTTACCTTAGTGAGGGCTGCCTTGTCTCATTACTGCCTTACAAACAGTGACATCTCTATCAGCAGTTCTTCCATTTCCACTTGACTGCCTGTGAGGAAGTAAAAACGCAGCTTCCAACATCAGCAATTAAAGACTGATCACCAAATCACCCAGGTTTCCATTCAGGGGGGCTTAATTAGCCCACCGTACCGCGCTTTTCTGTTCCTCACAAAGAACCAACATGCAGTTTTCCTCAAGTGCGCTTTCTGACGCATAAGAGCCGCCATATTGGTGGAGTGTTAGATGTGGCTAATTGCAAAGGATTAAACCTCAGCGAGGCTTTAGGTTCATAAGAAACCACCCAGCTAACAGGAAGCGTTCTGAAAACGTTGGCTGGCGTTCTCTATAATTTCTCTTAATGTTATTATAAACTGTTCTTGCAGAAGTGTTTTTAACAATAACATTTTGATACGATACATAATATGTTACTGATGTTATTAGTGAAACGTTTCTAAAATGTTACAAAGACCACCAAGCAGGAACATTAACGTATGAAAAAATGGATGCTTTGAAAAACGTCGCTTTAATTTTCAAAAAAAATTTTACATTTGGTTACTGTATGGAAACGTTAAGATAATTCAAGAGCCGGATGAAGGTTTCTCTACATAAGCAAACCTATATCAACCTTTGTTGAAGCTCTACGTACAGACGTCTTACTTTACAGAGACGTTGCAGAAGGGAGAAAGTCTTCTTCTGCCAGGTTTTATGTTGGACTACCTGTCCTCTGCAGGAACGTCCCAGGAGATGCAGCGCTGTAGTTTAGCCTGCTGAGAAACAGACTCCAGACCTGTGTGGAGTCGTGCTCTGGGTTGCAATTATGACAGAAACAGTGAATAGTGTAGGTGGCTTCCAGCGTAACTGCTGTGAGAGTGGCCCAAAACTGCAGGAGAGAGAGCACAGATTCGGATATAAGGGACACACACATACTGTACAAACTTAAACACACAGTGCAGACAACACATGCACCTTTTTGTTCACACACACACAACAAGTTGACAAAACAGACAAACAAACACACAGTTGGCTTCAGGCATGTTTTGTATTGTGTTCTTCCTCTGCTCTGTGATAAATGAGACACAGGAATATGGTATAGAAGCAGAGAATAAATGATCACTCTCTCTTATCACCTTGCCAGCCACAATAAAGCTTCTCACGCCAACAATAGTTCAAACGGATGAAAGCAGAATGAGTTTTATTTTCGCTACATTCATCTACACGCTTTCCACTGTAGTGGTGCTAGCATCCGGCTAAACCTCAACATGCTACGTTATTGCATTACAGCTATAAACTAATACTGTTGCACAAAAGTTCACTGTAGCATGTTATGTTACCTAATTAATATTCATGAGCCAAGCTAATAAGGTTTGCAAATATTTCTCATGCCTGTGAATTATGTACACAGAAAAACAGCTGCAGAATTATGTCGTAAATTTAAAAAGTAACATGTACTTTCAAAATGAACCTGATTGCATATATCGCATTACCTGCGCTGCATGCACCTCCAACGCAGCACAACACAAGTATTAACTGTAGTCTTATTTTAATGTTTAAAATGCAGCTATTTATGTGATAAATCATAAAAGCAGCATTGCACAGGACCTGCAAGATACGTAAGACTTTTTTGCTATCCGTAAGCAGTTCTGACGACAATTTAAGAGAATGTAAGACCTGGCAATGCTTAAAAATGTGAAACCCATAGCTGCCGTGGTCCCGGCAGCCCGATATTCCACACATTTATAGGTTAACGTCCATCTCAAGACAAAAATTACCCCCAAAATTCTTCCATTATCTGTCATTTACCCTTGACATAACATCTCTGGGAGAATGTCAGACTAAACCGGTTGAACAGTGTATCTCTGTGCCCCGCGGCTCAAAGACTCGTCATCTGCATGTTTCCATTAACCATCAGTTTGCGGGAGCACACTTGTGTCTTCATTAAGGATCACTAGTTACTAGGGCTCATTGTTAAAGTTAACAGGCTCCCCCGACGCTACTGCCTTATAAACAGGTGCTCCCTGAGGCCTGCTTAAAATCGGAGAATGATAATGGCTTTGAGAGCTGGGAGACGTAATTGAAGCAAGTTTATCCCATAAGAATTAAGAGAACCATATCCAAAATAACTCGGTTCCTGAAGGACACACAAACACAGTGGGGAGAAGAAAAATACTCAGAGCGACACTATCGTGATTAACTGAAGCGGAGCGGCGAAAACGCTGCTTGGGTTTTACAGGCAGTGGAGTGTTATAAAAACGCTGCCACAACGATGACGCCAGAGACGTTTGCAGGCCAGAGAAGTATTTAGAAATCTTTTCTCTTTCTTGCTCTGCAACGTGAAGGTGCCTCTGAAATGTACAAGAGGCTGCAAAATGTATGTAGACACTTGAGTTGCAGTTTCAAATGTATGAATTTTATATTTAATTATGTAATACAACGGAATTTATAGCATAAATTACTGTATAAGTCAGTATATGATGATGTAAAAAAAATAGGAAAAACAATCTTTTGTTGACATCTCTGAGAGAAACTCTTTCAGTTGCTCAGGTGATTAACAACCCAAAAGGTCACAGGTTCGATCCCAGTAAACACACATACTGTACTGACCCATGTATGTATAGTTGAATGCGCTGGAAATGGATAAATGCATCTGCCAAACCTGTAAAATAT
This sequence comes from Yasuhikotakia modesta, assembly GCA_036877545.1. Taxonomy (NCBI): domain Eukaryota; kingdom Metazoa; phylum Chordata; class Actinopteri; order Cypriniformes; family Botiidae; genus Yasuhikotakia; species Yasuhikotakia modesta. Next base: position 55,177 of record JBAJNP010000528.1, read on the forward strand.
AAACAAAAATGTTGCATTAGGGTTACAATTAAAGCAGTAATTATAATAAGCTTTATATAAAAACAATACAAGTCTATAGAGTGTTCTTATTTAGACAGCGTGAGTGTCTGTGTACAAAACACATTACCAGTCTCCAGTCCTAAGCTTTGCCACTATTTCACATAAATGTTTCACTTCCATAAATACCATAATTGTCATTTTTATAAACCTAGAATGTAAAAGTCAGTGTATGTCAGTAGCATATCAGGGTGAAGACACTAAAAATACTAATTGGTTTAGCGACGTTCTCAAGGCGTGACTGCTCTTTAAACACACGCCGGAGATTAGCTACTGTCTTTTCAACCACTGACAGAAAAAGAAACAAAAAATTAAATTTGAAACCCTTTGGAATTTTCCTTTGTTTGGATGGAATTGCAGCCGCTAATTAGAGTTGAAAAAGTGCGTCTCCGAGTTTGAAAAATCAGTGAAGTGAGCACAAGACACGAGGAGGCCATTTGCATTTTTTTCATGACTTACTCGTGTATCACAACAAGGTCAACAGTGGCTCTGTCACTAAGCTGGTGATTAAAACGTTCTAAACAAACGTTTTTTTTTTTGGCCAAACTTTTGGAAAAGGGCTGAAGTGATTCTTCTTCTTGGAACTTAACTGAAACGTCCGTTCGCCCCCGAGTAAATGGTTTTAAATGAGTCAACTTCAGCAACTAGTTTGAAATTACACAGTGTGGGAACACAGTTCATAAACATTCAATGAAGAAAAGCATGTTAATTATCCATGCAAAATTCATGCATATTTAAACATAAGTACCATAAGCCTGCACAAAATTTCAAAGGAGTGAAATAAAATCAGGATAAGATTGGAGAGAGCGAGAGAGCAGACGCTGTAATAAATGCAAAATTCACTTTAGCAGTAAAAACTTAATGGTAAAATATTTATAATGAATGTCAATATTATATATAATATCACCGGTTTGTACGACTCTCTGTGCATCCATATTGCATGTAAATTATTGACACGCTCCACCATTTTGGGTCACAAGGAAAACCCTTGTTTGTAAAAATCAAAACAATATTATCTCTCTCAGCTGATTTAATTGCTGATTGGTCCATTTAAATGAGATTAAAATGAATGCAAGCAGATTAATGAGAATGCCGGTCACATGACCAGGCTGTCTGGTGCCCATTTAAAATTTCCCCACACGGACACACACCCCTACCAGCTGGGCCCCACACAGCCTTGGGCTAACAAAATGTTAATTGGGCTTCAAATATGCTATTTTATTTGCCACTATCTGTATATATCATTTACCATCAGCAGAGAAACAAAAGCCTCTTTGACCAAAGCGCTCGGGCCTCTGATTGGATGAGACCGTTTCTTATTCCGCAGTTTCCTTTGATTTAATTTTTATTCATTCATTCACTAGCCACTTGACACATCAATTAGCGACGATCATCGCATAATAATCTTAATGATTGTTTTAAAATGCGCTTCTGTCAGCCTTATTAGGAAACTCACACAGGCCCGTGAAATATCTTCACAAAACAAATTTACATCAAAAGGTAAACAAAACACATAAACAGCACCCTGTAGTACTGCATTATTCTCTCTGCGACAGTAGCTTCTCTTAAATTACAAACCGTCCGATCCATTCATTAAATACTAAATATGAACGTTTGGCATTTAAATGGCCCAAACAAGTTTTAAGGCTGGAGGGAGTCGACTGTGAGGACACAGCTCAGATAAATGTGTCTGATATTAGTAATCCAGTGTTTGGGAGAGGGATTGATCTGTCTTCGCTGCAGGACCAGCTGGACTCGACTCTAAACTTAAGCTCAATTGTAGTGGAGCAAAAATATTGCGTGACGTCCATCAAACTGACAGTAATGCACTGAAATGGGCCATAAACAGCTCCAACTTTCCATCTCCCTACGACAACCTATGGGGATTATTGCTGTACATTAAGACTTAAAAATGCGTGGAGAATTCCATTAATCCATCTCATTGCATAAAATTTCCATTTGATTTCCGATGTGGAATTTTAGATGAACAGGAGTGAGCGGAGAAACCCTCATTACTTCATATTCAATCAATCAGTCAGCGGTAGACGCATCACAGCGAGGGTCCGGACGCGCCGTGAGGGGCTTCACTCTGATTATGGAGATGGACGTCGGATCATTAGAACAATGGCTGCGTGTGTTTGTCCGTGGTCATTCCAGTGAATGTCACCGCTTCATTATTATTGACATGCTGCATTACTTAGCAACTGTGAGTGTCTGTCTGACAGGCGTAATGCTCATAAACTATGCCTGAGTGGACCACACCAAGATCAGAAAAATGTCACCAGGTGTAAACGTTGACACTGCTTGGGTTTTCATTTTGAGTGTGCGTGTTATCTAGCAACCCAAGAGGTCAAGGTTTTGCTATTTAGCATGGCGCCTCCTAGCCCCTGCTGGTAGACACTGTAATTACACCAGCTGGCTACCAAAAGCATCTTTCATACACTGATGGCCATTAAAACAACATAAAGGACCAATTTTTTACTGACGTCTGCTGCTGAGAACTTATTAGCCACCATAGATCAATGTAGGGTCCCATACAGGACCACCTTAGCATACTAAATCAGGACTGTTTTCTAGCTAGCCATTTGAAAACTCAATCAGAAAATTTTTAATGTTGTAATTTTCCCAAATATGTGGAATGTATCTATGAAGAAAGAATTGCGACGCCATAAAGCTCTCTGCGATGATGAACGACGCAGGAGATGCAGACACGCGTACGAGCTGCGATGCACCTTGCATTTTGTCGTCAAGCTGTTTCTTTACAGCGGCTTCAAATGCGATTGTCACACTAGAGGGACCTCGGGAGAGAGGAGAACAGGGGAAGTGACACACTGGTCAAAGTTTTTCAATTTCACTGCCAATTTCCTGCGTAATTACTGCTGCTTTTGATGGTCTTTTAACGGCGTGGACCTGATTCTGCTTCTCAGCAGTGAACTTTAGGATGATCACACACACACACACACACACACACTGCCATCAGCTCCCGCCGTGGCCCCCAGGTGGGGGTCAATGAGGTAGTGCTAATGTTGCGCTGCAGAGACGTACCAGGCAAGATGGCCGCTGGGATATGCTAACTTTGAGGGGCCGACCAATCGCCTCTGTTTCAAATGCTCTAAAACAGCGTTTCCCAGCGTTTTCTGGCTTGTGGACCACCACGACCCTATCAGTAAGACTCAAGAGCCCCTTTCATCAACATCAGCAACAATAAAAAATGTGGTACACCTGAAAGAGACAAATAAGACGTTTAACAAAAGATTAATATAAAAATATAAATAGCGATTAATATAAAAGCTGAACTCACATGAGCAAAACACAATCATTTTTACAAACATTATTAAGAAGATCTGACCAGTCTTTAAAATGAGTGTGATATATAAAAATGGACACAACTTTTAAAAACTCACATTACTAACTAACCAAACTTTCAACAGAAAACACACTGACAAAGAAAATAAAACTGGTTGGGTCTCATTTATATCATTTAAAAACATTACATCTCATATTTGTGAAGATCAGATGAAATCTATGGAACAATTTTGGTTAACGTGTCGGAGATACAACTGTTTTTGGTAGTGGCACAACCACAGCTCCAAACTTTGCGGGAACACGCCGATGATATTGTGTGGACACATCTGTGCTGATCCTAAAAATTAATCTCAGATGTTCCCAAAGTTGTTAAACTTTTTATGGCAGTCCTAAATCATTGTATTAGCCCAAATCCTACTTAGCACACAAAACACATGATCCTCACGGCGCGGGCGGGGGGCCGTATGTGATTTACCTGCACCCAGCTGCTGTTTGCAGGGGACGGCACGCAGACAGAGGTCAAACGGGAAGTAGATCTCCCTGGGGACAAGCGGGAAACAGATGAGGGGTCACAGATCATTAAAACATATCTATCAACTCTTCTGTGGTTACTAATTTTCACCAGTCAAATGTTGCCATGTAAATATGTCAAATGGGAATGAAATTACCACCGCGCTTTATTGACTGTGATAAAATCTGAAAAGCGCCACTGAACATAATTACATACTTGTCAGAGCCATAAAAATTAGCTTTATTATCAATGGAAATGGTTTCGTACAACTTCATTCCTGTTCGATGCATTCCAGATGGGGTTGTCTTGCGCACTTGAACAGTTTTTATGCAGATCGCAACTTTTTTTCTAAAACTCTCTCCCTCTCTTTCTCTCCAGCTATCTTTTTGCATCTGTCTGCGCGTGAAGGGAGGGAGAGAGAGAGAGGTTTAGGCTGAATGCTACATTAGCTCAGTCACTGTTTGAAAATGGGTTTTACATACTAAAACATTTGCAGCGCGCGGCCCTTTATAGAAACGTTACAGATCTGTCCTCGTATACAGAAAACGGTTTGTCGTTTTATTTCAGTCGTTTATTTGATCTGGGATGTAATCGGTTTAATGAAACAGTCCGGAAATCAATGTGTCACTTCTGAAATATACTGTTGACAAATAAAATGTTAATATTTATACAAATAAAATATATAAAATGTTACATACTCACATGAAGCATGAATATTTCAGTCACAGAGGAAGTTTTCTTATTACAGCCAGCAGGAAACGTTCTTTAAACGTTCTCCTAGAGTAACAAACAGTTTTTTCTGTAACATTAGTAGACATTTTTTAACATAATATATTAAATATATAAAAGTTATGCTTAAGTTGTAATGAAACATTTTAAAAACGTTAAAGAAATTGAATAACATTCTTATGTCCAAACATTAACGTTAATACATCTAAAAAAAATTTTTATCCTAAAACAGTTTTTGTTACTTAATCGAAACGTTAGAGAAACATTTGTAACACCTAAAAGTGTTAGCTGGGTTTCCCTCCCACAGTGTGATTCTGTGAGGCTTCTATCGAACAACAACCAGAAAATAAGTCTGATTTATTATTAATATGCTGCAAATTCATCCAACTATATATCAATAATACAGCTTCATAAACCGGCAGCGAACGCAGTCCTAATGGAATAAATACAAGACACGAACCGGTTTACATTTCACAGCTGTGTAAAAGCGCACAATAAAACCAGCTTAAAAGCTCACAAAGAAATTCTACTGTTAAGATACGACGTACGGCATCCCTCCGAAAGCGGTGCGTACGCACCCACACACAGAATCTCTGCATGTGCTGGGAGACTCTGTCAGGTCCCGTCCCATCTGTGTGCGCTGTGTAACACCAACAGTTTTACCTCCATCATTTATTCATACTTTAATTATTATTTGTTGCTGTTGTTCTTGTTCCTCAAGCCCCATTATCATATCAATTATCGTCACTGTCTCGGGTCTGCTCATGTCACATCTACATCAGGCCCATAATGCACCTCTCTCAGGCTCTGAATTATTGAGGTAACAAGTCTCAGCAGAAGGAGAGGGATTCATATTTAAAACAGACACCTATGCTTAATGGCAGAACTCAGTAAATCCTTTAGGAGAAGGAAAATGAGGAGATTTCTGTTTAGGAAGACTTTCCACAGACGTATTAATGACTATTAGTCTTTTTCAAAGCTAGCCCTCCCATTTCTAAATTGAGTGTTTTTACCAATCCAGAGTGGATTACTAACAAACTTTTGACAATAATGCAAGATACACTAAAATGCTAAATAAAAGCTAGTTAGTTTGTTGCTGTTCACCACCAATCTAGGCTGGTTTGCTTGTTTAACCTGGTACAGTATAGCTGGGGTACCAACCTAGTTAAGCTGTTCTGTTTTGCTAGGATATTGGGTCATTTACTAGCTGTATTCTTCAGAAGACTAGCTAACTAACAAACCGGCCTGACAAGACCAACAGATAAACCAACCAGCTTAAATAGTTTAGCTTGTCAGTAGCTGGTGAAGCTAGTCAAAAAATCTGGTGGGGGGAACCAGCCCACCAGCCTCCAAAGCACAACATATGCTGTTGACCAGCTACGCCTGTGCAGAGACACAGTCAGCCACACAGTTTGAACATTTCTCTCAGCTGCATGCAATCTGTTCTGCTTCCAGATATTAACTGCGCCGCGCGCAGTTTGAGTCACGGCTGATGCGTGCATGTCCCAGAACAATACACTGTTGTGTGCTGCCGTTCGCTACGATCTGTGAGGCCTGCAGCCAGTCCACACGGCAGCTGTTTCTGTTCAGGAAACTGGCTGTTTCAGACTGCCTGAGCCCACCAGGGACCCTTAAATCCAGTGCATGCACCTCTTATCCTTTTCCTGTTAAAGACTCCTTAGTGTATTAGTCCGCTTACGCTGCGATCGCAAGACTAGCACGCTACGTGGCGTCGCGGATGGGGGAGGCCATTTTCAGAACGAGATTTAAGAAAGCTCACGAGCGAGCGACGGGCCGGATCGTCACGCTCACGGTTGTGCATCTGATCTTTTGACCGCTATCTTTTGAGAACGAGTGTGTGCCTGCTTCTCATTTTGCGTGTGAAAGCCAGTTCTCTCTCCTTCACTCGTCCATTAGAGTTCGGTCACATTGTCTCCACTCGCCCCATTTACACAGAGCCGCTACAAGACCCAGCGCCTGAAAATCTATATGCTATTGATCTACAGCCAGTCGCCACAATTATTCCTGTGAAGGAAACACTGACAATAAATTACATGAGTGCAGCTTTTCAGCTGTGGTTCGATAGAGCGCCCATCGCTGTCTGCTACACCGTCCAGGTGGGTAGAGAGAGAGAGAGAGAGAGAGAGAGAGAGGTACAGAGAGAGAGACCACTTCCCAGCTAACAAGGAATGTTCTCAAAACGTTGGCTTATGTTCTGTAAAAACAAAATAATATAAAAAGCATTCTTGCAGTAACATCAGTAGGACATTAATATTATATATCATATATCAAAAATGTTATTTTTAGGTTGTTAGTGGAACCTTTTAAAAATGTCACAGAAAAGCATAAACAAGTATTACATAACAACGTATGCATAATCAGGCATAACCAAACGATAACGTTAATACAATGTATAAAACTTTTTTGAGTAGTTCTGTAACTTTAAGGAAACATTTGAAAATGTTCTTTCAACCCATAATTGTTACAAAGCTTCTTACACATTTACACACAATTAACAAAATCCTAACAATTTTAAATAACAATATATTACATTTATACCTAATATAATATGCGTGCAAATGATGAATGTGTAACACTATTTACAACCCATTTAACGTGATGAAAGGTGAAATATTTTAAAGTATATTCAATGAAAAAAAAAGTGGGATGAGACTTAATTTTATCCAGTGAAATTTGATTGGATGAGGAAAGGTAGGCTAAGAGATTATTGGTTAATATTGTCTTTCCCACCTCTAGGGCTCTTGGTTGCATCTGCGGGGGCGTGACTTCACACATCACCATGTTTGGAGCCAGATGATTGGAGGAGAGAGAAAATGTATCTGTGACATCATCTGAAAAGAAAAATCATTAATACAGAGAAGTTAATACATTTTGATTTGAGATTAAAAAGACAGTTTTAGACTATTGACCAACACAACCGGTGCAAGTCTGTCACCAGTAGCGGAGCACTATTGGTGTGCCCTGGTGAAAGGTTCATGGCCATATACTGTCTGAAAAGCAGCTGTCTGCTGTACTGTGTGTGGACAGCAGGCATTGAGGAAGCTCACAATTTTTTGGGACACTGCTCAGATCTTCCACTGGGGTGTTTTTTAATCACCTCACCAGGCTGCAGAGTTGCTGTCCATCTGTTTGTAATTGTACCCCACATCAAATCAGTGCTGAGGATAAAAGCCCATATTTTACTGCTAAAACTTCCCTCCAAAGGCCACCATTTTAGGAGACCGACTGTCATGTTTCAGTCTTTTATTATTAGTTTTTTCTCCTCCTGTTTTTTTATTGTTTTTCTTTTACCCACAACCCCCCTGAGGAGATCGCATGTGACTCTAATTGCTACTCTCATTAGTTCTGTTTTCACAGGAAAAAGATGGGGGACAATTAATTTTATCACTTAATTTTGTCACAGAATCGCTGCCTGGCTGTATTGATGCGCTCGCCATTTTGGGCCTCATTTTTCAAGAAAATTAATTGACAAAGTGTGAAAAATTTATCAACATATCAGTAGATTAAGCGACAAATTGAAGCAATGAGGAAATCAATTGTGGAGCTGTGGACAGGAAGCAATCCCACGGTGCCGTGTGGAGCTGTGAGCTCTCTGTGAGACTGACTGTTCCCCGCATCTCATTCATTTATTCAGCTCAAACTACCATTAATCAGAATGAGTTACAAATGACCCTCGCAGTTCACAGCAGGTGCACGCACACACACACACACAGCACACGAACATGTGCATACACACATACACATCATGACTAAATACACTGCAAGCTCTCAACCTCTTTCTGTCACATGCACACACACACTCTCTCTCACACACACACACACACATTCTCTCTCTCTTACAGACACACACAGACTCACATGAAAGCTAAACTCACACACACACACACACACACACTCTCTCTCTCTCTCTCTCTCTCTTACATTCAATCTCTCTCAGGCACAGAATCATACCACACGCATAATGTACATACTGTAAACACAAGCCCTCAACTTATCTTTGTCACTTACATGCAACCAGAAACACTGAAACTGTTACAAAAGTACGTACCTGGGGTTAATATAAACTCACAACTGTGCTCTGATTTCTGTGTTCATACACTGTAAAAAAAAATCATTATTTAGACAAAAACGGTATAATCACATATATAAAAATAGCCGTCCCAAAACGGAAGCAGGTTTATTAATTAATAATCATGTTTGCCACTTAACTAATATAGTTATATTTAGTCTGCTGTAATTACTGCGCTGAACCAACATTTCCAAATTAGTACAACAATATATTTGCCAAGCAACAGAGGGTGTGTTGAATCTAATGAGCATGTGCAAGAAATGCTAAACTCCTCAGCTACCAGGAAACGTTCTCACAACGTTGGCTACGTCCCCTAAAAGTTCTCTCAGTTATCAAAACTGTTTCAGCAGTAACATTAGTAGAACGTTTTTGTAATGTTGTATATCATGTTTTAAATCACTATTCACATTTTAATGTGACGTTACATAATATAAAAATGTTTGACTACTGTTACTCTAAACAAGCAATAATGTTAATACAACGTCTACAACAGCAGACGCTTTGAAGGTTAGCAGAACTTCCACATAACATACAAACTGGTAAAATGTATTTAGTGAATAAAAGTTGGATTGAAACTAAATGTGAGCATTACACTGTATTTCTATTTTGGACTGTAATAATTCACTAAACAATTATAGTTTAGTGTATTATATAACATTATAGTTGAGAGCAGTGCGGCTGTAGTGGAGTTATTATCGTCAAATAAATATATGCTAAACAAATAAATCTCTGCTCACATTTACTGTACAATGTTTCATCTTTAGAAAGCCTATAAAGGTGTCTGGTGTATTCTGTATGAATATTTATAATCTTGTTCTTTATTTTGACGAAAGGATCTGTGAGATAGAAGCTTCACACGCCTCTGATGACAGACTGAAGATACAGAATACTTTAGTGCACAGATGCATGATGCTACCAACACACGAGAGAGAGAGAGAGAGAGAGAGAAAAGAGGGGAAAAGAGAAGAAAAGAAAAAAGGGAGAGGACAGAGGGAAAGAATGAGGAGAGGAAATGGAAGGAGGAGAGAATGAAGTTAGAGGAGGGTAATGGATGCTTAGGCAAATTTGTTGACACTTTACTGTGATTGAGGAAATCTTCCATCTCTAAACACACACAAATGATTGTACATTACACACATTAAACACACTCACACACACGCACCTACACACACTTAAACTCAAACATACATACACACACACACGCACACGCACACACACACACACACAAATGACTGTACATTACACACATTAAACACACACACTCACACGCACACACACCGTACAGGATCCAGGCAGAGATTACACCCCCTCTTACTCACAGAACAGCCGTCCAGCGATGGCAAATGATGGAAAACAAAACAAATGAAAGTAAAAAGCCTAATTATGGCACGACTGGCTGGTATTGCATCACTGCTCAGATGGATTTACAGAAGCATTTATAACAGGAGAACATTAGCGCTCGTTCACACTCAGCCATCTTCTCTGTTCACATCTGCATAAATCAGGGAGAGCAGCCGTGATATTGATCACTGATTTTAGTATTTATAACGTTGTCACATTAAGAACATTTTTATTCATATCTGGCTTTTCATTTGGTTTGATTACTGGCAGTTTGTGGCCTGCAGACAATTTGAAATTAGAACTGACCCCATTTACTGTAATAATAAATGTTCCTGGGTTTTTATATTATATGTGATTGATCACTTTTTTTTGCATGTTATTGATAGAGACAGTGTGAAATTAGACAGGAAATGACAGGAAACCCAGTACATTTGGCATATTTTTTGGTGCATTATTGCATTTAAATAATCTGTCATTTAAACGCAATAGCATCTTCATAATTTCTTCCTCATAATTCATATATGCTGATGCAAGCAAGGGCAGGTGGGTGGGAAAAATAATATCAACCAATCATATCAAATCTTTTTACAGCACAAACCAATCCTGGTGGAGAAAAAAAACAAGCCTCGCCCCCATTGTATCTCCTGCTTAATGTTCTGTTTTGCTCAGAACGCTGTAATGTAGTTTCATGTTTCATTAAAAAAAGGCAGAACTCAAAAAAACAAAAGGTGTTAGGATATATAGCATCGCATTGGCAGAAACTGGGAGAACAAACGCAGCATCACCTGAGGGTCCATTCTCACCTTTCTGAGAGGTTACAGAAGACAGTTTTGGTGTGACAGAGAGAGAAATAAAGCAGGAGAATGGAGGAGTGCGTAGGAGAGCGAGCGAGCGGGCGGCCGGGCCGATTGCAAGGGCTCTGAGACTGTCATGTCTGTATAAACAGGCATTGATTTTTCTGTCCACTGCAGCCACCTTTACCATTTATTCTCTGGCTTTGTGGTGGGACCCAGAGGGGCCGAGAAACTCTGTTACAGTCCACACGCCCCTGAGGCAAATGTGAGAATAGATTTCACCTGTAAAAGAGGCAAAGCTCCGCTTATGTGGACCAGGGGTCTTGTCAGAGACCAACGCTAAATGAAAAGCTTCACACACGAGGCTCAGAGCTGAGATGCTAACCTTCTGCGCCATCCCTGGTGGTCTTCAAAGCCAAGACATGGGCTGCTCATCAACAAACCCCCCGTTGATGGCAAGGTGACAGGTGATAAAAAAAAGAAAAACCAGGAACACACAGATGTCCTCCACCAGGACTAACTGTGTATGTTCCTCTCAGCTGTATGAGGTCTAGCTGAAGCCTATAAATGCTTTGCTTTACACACACATTGGATTAGTTGTGAACACACAAAATGAGCAATTGCTGAAGGGCACCTCAGATGTTTCCTACTGGCATGAGAATCAAACCTGTGACCTTCTGGTTCTAAGACTCTCTAACCTGTAGGCCACAACTGGCCAATGAGGATTCTTGGACAAAACAACCCCATTTGCTACTGTGGAAAGAAACTTACATAAAAATCATCTAAAATCATATCTACATTTTTAAATCATACACAAAGACCACCAGGGCAAGACCCTGTAGGACTGATGTGTGATGTACATACTGGCCAACAGCTGAACTAAATGAATGCCGTGTAGAATTTAACAACAAAGCCATAAATCCAAGATAAGCACTTTTACACACTCACCACTGTCCGGTCTTCCATTATAATTCACAATCAAACCGTTTGCCGTACGTTAATAAGTCCTGATCAATATTTTGACCACAGGGCTTTCCACCTTAAACAGAAAGCAAAGGTAAATTAGAATCATCTCCAGGGCTTCCATAAATCCATCGCATACAATATAACCATCATTTACACAATGTACAAAAACAGGATTATTTGCGAAACATTTCCTCTCAGGGCCATAAATTGGGATTTCCAGATGTGTGGCTTTAGTACGTGTTGTTAAGTTTTGCCGGCGGTGTAATTGGCCGTCGTACGGTAGTTTTCAGATGTTTTCAATGTTTCCCACATAATTATCAAAGTATGATTTCAAACGCATCTGATTTTAATAGAAATCTGTTGTGACATGCTGTTTCTCCACATAAACACATAAATTGAGTTCAGTTGTGATGAATTAGCATTGGGGAAGTAACTGTAGCTTGTCAAGCTACTGGCTTTAATTAGTGTGACAGCATTAAACAGATCAATTTACGCTAAATACCACCAATAAAACCAAAATATAATTTATGCTACAGGGTGGAAAACAAAAGCATTTAAACAAATATTACAATATTTTGTCAAATTGTCATGCTCTGCCAGTTACAGCTACAAGAACGTCCCGACTGACAGGGAACAATCTTAGAACATTTGCTAGCGTTCTCAAAGTTCTTGCCTTAAAGTTACTAGAACTTTTTAAACCATTATGAAACATAAATGAAAAACATTACTCTTAAGCTGTTAGTAAAACCTTTTTAAAACATTACAAAATAATGTAAATAAATGTTTTTTTTTTCATTTTTCTAAATTAACTACAAATACCTATAAGTACCTATAAATGATGCACAAGCCATCCTCCAATAACAAGAATGTTTTAATAACTTTGAGAAACTTTTAGGGAATGTTAAGGAACGTTCTGAGAATGTTCCCTGTTAACTGCATCATAACTGTTCTGTAATGATGCATGTCAAATATTATAAATATAATGTTAGAGAAAAGTAACTCACAATGGGGCAGTATGTTGCTCCTTATTAGTAGCATGTGGGGCAGTTCTGTGGCACTTTTGCCCCAAGCCCGGGTTAATTTTTGACTCTGGTGGGAAACACAGCTGAGGTTAGCCAGAAGAATGAATGTGTGCTTGAAACAGATGATACAGAAGAGAGAGAGAGAGTCAAGGAGAGAGGACAGTGGACAGACGCAACGTGTCAGTAGCTGTCACAGGAGTGAAGTGTTTGAAGAGTGTGATTTAAAAGACACGATGAGACAGCTGGCAGTTCATCCCCCCCGCAGGCCCACAACATCCTCACACACACACACACACAGGAAGAGGGAGACCACACCACGGCACAGCGCTGTCACTCCACCTGAAAGCGGCTGACACAGACTCATGCTCGTTTCCACTGTGATATCACAGCATGATAGAACTCTGAAGGATCCGGTGTGGAACCCAGATGCTGTTCACATTAACCTCCATGCTAATCTGAATTTAAATAAAAAAAACTTAATATCTCCTGGGATTCACACATCACAGTAGAATTAAATGCAGTAGGTTTACAATAATACCAAAACAATAAAAAAAAATTGCCTCAAACTTGACTCAAACTGAAACTTGGGCTAAAGTGCGTTTTAACTGTTCTGTGGAGCTTCTGAGCTTCAATTCATGGAGAGCAAAAAGAGACGATGAAGCAAAATTTCAGCGAAACCAGTTTTGCACATTTTTTACTATCTGAATAATGTCTGGTCCACTTTGCTGTTATTCTGACCAATAACATCCATTCAGACCGGAAGAGACCAGCTGACATGCAAATACATGATGATGATCACAATGTGTAAAATAGAACAGAAAACATTCTCAGAACATTAGCTGATGTTCTCTAAAGTTAGCAAAAAATATCCTGCAAAAACTTTTGTAGAACTTTTAATCATTACATACATCAATTATGTTATTTGTAAGTTGTTAGAGGAACAATTTAAAAACGTATGACCAAGCAAAAACGTTAATACAACATCTTAAAAACTGGATGTTTTGAACTTTCCCACAATGTTTATTTTGCTTATAATTGTTAGGTGGGATTAGCTGTACAGAGGAGAAATGTGCTGAGTCTGTGATCCTAATTTCGGTGTGAACGTAATAAAAGGTGAATGTTTTACAGACATAACTTGAGCAACAAACTGGAATATACAATTCTGCTTGTGAATATACAAATCTAGTTCACTTGCTATTAAGTGCCTTAAACCAAACTCTACTACTGAATATCTTAAAATAAAATGAGTCAGAATTGAAACCAACGGGCACACGACTGCAAAACATGTTGGAAACCCTTTTAATTTCATTCTCAGATTATGGATTCAAGCCACACTTGAAAAAGTTTCCTGAAATGCCCCAAATCTTCAGCTTCTGTCCATCTAAAAGTAATAAGAAGCAAATATTTCATGCACACAGCTTGAAAAACAAAGTGGAATAAACAATTCAACTGCTGTATTTCTAGCTCACTTAACAGCCTCAAACCAAACTTTGAATATCTTTCAAAGATTGAAGCCACAAACCACAAACTAAATCAATTAAAAGTCCACATCTCCAACCACTTGAAGATTGCATCCTAAAAATAAAGCAAATCAGATTTAAAACCAAAAGGCATTCAAGTGTGTAATATGTTTCTAACCCTGTTAATTTGATCCTAAACCGTTCAAACCACACAGGAAAAGTTCTCCGAAACTCTGTTGTCACATCGCGGCTGGAAGCAGTTGGATCTGTGGAGGATTGGCATGGCTCTGAACCAGGAAGCAGATCTTCACTGGATACGGTTCCTGAACTGGGAAGAGAGAGACTGAGGTGAGTTTTTTTGAAGCGCTGAGTGAAATCTTTAATAACAGTGTTGAGGTGGGAACTCAAGTTAACATCGTCGGCGCGCTCCCCGACCGAGCGCAAAATGATAGCGCGGTTTGAAAAGTACTTATTAGCTAAACTGGGTAACAAAAGCAGTGAGAGATATAATCACATCTCCTTTGCCTGCCGACGTCTCTTCACTCAGCACAGCTCTGGGTGACGTGACAGCCCACAGTATCCAATTAATGAATAACTTGTTACATGCAAGTATTTATTGAGTCTTTTAAAGGTGCCCTACATAATTATTTATTTTACACCAACCAATGAAAAAGCTGAAACTTTAAAATCAATCCTAGCGCAAAAAAACGTCACAAAAAAGGCGGTCAGGTGATCTTAACACTAACATTATCAAAACAAATACCTTACAAATAGTTTTTAGGCTACTAACATAACAATAATCCAAGACATTTAAATTATCAATGTCTTTATGTCAGTACACATGATTTAAAAGCCCAAAAAATCCATTTCATTCCTTCTGTTGTAAAACTTTACCACACATTTAGCTCTAATTTAAAAGATAATAAACAGGATGGAAATGCTATCTTTTAAGAAAAATACTGCATTAAACAGTTTTGTTTTATGAGTTAAACAACATATCCCTTGTCCCACAAGCAATTTTGATCTGGATGTATTTGTTTTCACACAACATCCAAAATTATTACACATTCCTGCCTTTATTCATAAACAACTTGTGAGCTGATGGAAAGAGATGATTTGTAATAGATTTTACTGAGATCAGATAGCATCATTTAATCCCTTGTGTCTAATATCAGTCATCAGACAGGCTTACGAATACATATGCAAATTGCCTCCCCTGTCTACACGTGGGGGCAAAATATGATGGGAAGACGGCATTGTTTCTGTACAAAACACTCGTTTGTCATATAAAAATACAGTTTATTGTTGTTTTTATTGTTGTTTTTCTGTACAGCAGCTAATAGGGTCTGCATCAAGCAAATTAACAGTTGTGGCCTGGATTTTAATTGTGCCACAGGGAAACAAGTGATTTAAAGAACACAGAAAACACATTTTGTTTCATTTGTTTCCGGATTTGTTTTGTATTCGTTTCTTTTAGCATATTCTTGCAAAAACGACACACAAAGATGCATTTCACAACAAAAACCTCACGCACAGTCAGACTCACTCACACAATGTCTTTCTGCCCATTCATACCGCCTATGTGTTAAAGTGTGTTACCTAGTTACACTGTTTCACATAGAGATTTTTCTGATGCTTGGCATTTCATCTAATGGCCCTACAGACAACATGACAAACATGGTCTTATAGGGCTACAGCTAACAATGTCAACTGCTTTGACATTTTATAACTGTGCAACATTTTTAAAACATTCCATTAACTACTAACAAATAACATTTATGATATACAACATTTAAACAATGTTTTAACAACACTACAAAAACTCGGAGACAACTTTTAGATAACAGAAGCCAACGTTCTGAGAACGTTCCCTGTTAGCTGGGGCTACGTTCAGAGGATGCCTTAAACTACACCGTAAGGGCAGAAGATATAACCACAAACCATTTTGGTCACCATGGCAATCAGAGCAGCCAGTCTGTTGTAAAACACACAGGCCAGACAAACTAGCTGAACGAAATCAAGATCGGGGGAGACAGTAACTGCCAGCTGATCTGGGATCAGACAGGGGTAAGGGTTGAGACAGGAGTCACGTCGATCCTAAACAGATTAGGGGCTGTTTAGTAAAATATTTGTAAGGAGTTAACATTTGGATAACGGCTTCCAGAGAGTAAGGCTACGGCTGTTTTTCTCTTCCTAAATGGATTTGAACACATGCAACATAATTTATGACCACAAAATAATTGTTAAGACGGAGAAAAAGTTAAAAACAAAAAAGGTAGAAAAGGACAGACCTTTAGAGTAAATAAATCTCACGGCAATTGGATGAATGGAGATGAAACAGAATTTCTTCATTTTTAAAAGTGTAAAGTCTACAACCACACTGATAAGAAATCACGTGGATTAAAGCATTTAACACATGGAAAAGTTATGATGCCATTTAACATCTGCAGGTCACTAATCTATATCAAATATAAGCAAATTAGATTGTAAACATTTTTGTTAAAACACTTAAATTATGTTAAAATAACATTAAAATGAAGTTTGAAATAAATGCTTTTACTCGCTACAGTCTGATAATATATATGCATTTTCTAACTGAATGCAAAAAAGTTGGTATTAAATTAGAAAAGAATGTAAAATAGAAGGATTTTCACAAGTCTTCACAAACTATCTCCCTTCTGAAGGATTTCTTTTATTAATAAACACAAAACCTGCAGAAACAGAATAATTTCACTTACTGCAACTCCAGCTCTAAATTCTCAAAAAGTTGAAAGAGTTTAGAAAGAAAAGATGCAGCCTTAAAAAAAACTGTTGCTCACACAAACCCAAGAACTCTCTCTCTCTCTCTCTCTCTCTCTCTCTCTCTCTCATTACAGGTCACGTAATTCAATGATCACCTGAGATCACCTACTGGTCATGAATCTCAGCCAGTGGTGTAACATGAAAAATTGTATTAATATACGAAACTTATTATACAGTCCAAAACACTGGGCTGATAAATGGCGTGGTTCTGGGCTGACAATGATTGCATTTAATTCAACACCAGGATGTTATTTTTCTCTTCTTTCTCTTTTTAGTTCAGCGCTCTAGTGTACAAGAGAATCCTGAATGAAAAAACACAATTTACCACTATGTCCTAAGGTCAATGCAGTAGTCATAGCAGCAGTTACCATGGTCACACTTTTTGCTACGGTGGCTTGGAGAACTACAGAACGATATAGGGGGAGAAAGAGAGATAGATAGAGAGAGAGAGAAAAAGAAAGAAAGAAAGAAAGAAAGAGAAAGAAATATTCCGGCTTCCATGCTTTGTAGATACTAATTGCGCCCTGCAACACAAGTGCAGTAAATAATGAAATTTTAATTTCGGCTCTTACGATTGCCATCCCCTCATGTGTAGAGTCATGTTTCAAAGAAATTTATTATAGCCCAAGGACTATGAGCAGCAAGGGTTGGGGCGAGGGGGGGTCCACATAGCAAGAGTGTGTGTGTGTGTT
This sequence comes from Yasuhikotakia modesta, assembly GCA_036877545.1. Lineage (NCBI taxonomy): Eukaryota > Metazoa > Chordata > Actinopteri > Cypriniformes > Botiidae > Yasuhikotakia > Yasuhikotakia modesta. The sequence continues at coordinate 72,947 of JBAJNP010000528.1, forward strand.
TGTATGTTTGTAATTGCAGGGTGTGTGAGTTAACTGCGGTCGTGTAAGCCTATTATACGTGTTCCCGTGTGTCCACTCAAACATGTACAAGTGTGTGTGTGTGTGTGTGTGAGAGCACTTGAGAAGAAAAAAAACGACAGACTTTTCCATCAGAATCCATGAGGTTTGCTTTGAAAAGATGGCAGCCATTCAGATAATGTATCGTAACTAATGTCTTTCTGTTAAGGATGACTGGGCTGAGCAGCCCTCAGTTCTGGTGTATTCTGCTGGATCCCGGCAGTCACGCTGGGCTGGGGTGAACCGGAGCGCGATGATTTACCACGGCTCCATTTCTCACACACAACTGATGCAGCTGACGCCAACAAAAGTGAAGTTTGTGAACAAAACAGAAAAAAAGAGGAATTCACACACAAATACAGTTAAAGCCTGAGAAACAACAGATAACATGGATACAAAGAATTATGGGTAATGCCCTCATGATGAATTTGGTGCTAAAAATATATTTATATTAAATCCTTTTTAAAAAATGCCATTATTTTTATTTACAGTAGCACTGTAAGATAGCCTCGTGTAAATAAATGTAGTTTTGAAACGCCTCATTATTGCTTTATACCTCACACAGATTTCTGCTTTGGGGGAGAGTTGGAGCGCACAAAAGTTTCACCTTTAAGATTAAAGAATTGTTACGCAGCTTCTCATTGGTTATTTGCACATGATGTTTTTTATTTTTTTGTTTCTCTTGATTGTGCGTGGAATAATAAGCGACGTCGCCCCGCGGCCGCTCTTCCTGTCTCTCTCTTTTCATTCGCTTTTGTGCGCCCGCAACGTGTGCGACGAGCCACCATTCATCTCCATCTAACAAGCAACCAAATAAAATAAATCACAAATTTCCTCAAATATAACAATATTTGTATTGGGGGTTTATAATTAATGAGCCCAGCTGCACTAATTAAAACCCATCTGAGCTCCATTTATCTTGGTCAGGGTACTGATCGTTTTTCAGGCCGGACGCCACGCCTCTCTCTGGGCCGCATCGTCCTTGGACTCATTTTTCAGGTGATTTGAAAACTATTGTTGGTTTATTGGTGTTGAGGAAAAACTGCCCGGCCGCAATTAATAACCAACAAACAAACGAGCGTCGTCGTGTGAATTAACTGTTGTTTTCCGGCGTGTACTACAATACAGATGCTGAATGTAGACGTGGCTTAAAATGGATGATATTAAATAGTCTTATAATTGGAACGGGGCCATTAAAACCTAATCTGTCAATGGCATGAAAACATAAACCAAAACTAAAAGCAGTAACTCATTCTGAGCGGCCGATGGACGCTCTGATTTGAGAAGACAACTTTGCAGTAAGTCAATAGTTATTTTCAACTTTAACATTTCATGTCTGAAGTTATTTAAACAAACCCACCAATCTTAATTATGAAACGAATTCAAACTTTCCAAAACTTTTTTTAAAGTTTGTGCTTTGTCATATTTGAATGAATGAAACTCACTGCGAAACTCACAATGATGTCTATATTAATAAAAAAATTGCATATCTACTTAGATTAAATACTGATAAAACCTAAATGATAGAATCTCTGAGACATAACAGACACGTACAGTGAACTACATTGCAATAAAGCTATAGATTTTCCCCTGGGACTGTATATAGTATTTGCATATAGTATAACCCTGGCTTTGCTCGTCCCTGCTTAACCAACTGAGCCACACACACACACAGAGTGATGTCACTGCATAAACAGACACTCACAGCTCTGAATCTTTTAGCATGTAACAGACAGACATGAATCTACCAGGGGCCGGTCATGGTGTCGGCACAGAATCCTCAATGAGTTCTGGTTCCGCTCACACACAGCTGGACAAGCCTGGAAAAAGTGGGACATCAGAGAGAAAAAATAAAAACATGCACACACATAACTGCTAATTCATAAAAGCAGATTTTCTTTCCTCTGGTGTTGCAAGGTGTTTCAAAATAATGAATGAGTCGATGTAAGTGGAACAAACTCATTTTGCCTCCCCTTTTTTAAATGTATCTTTACTGAAAACACGGGCTTTAGGTTTCCAGGTGTTTGGTTAACTAGCTCTTTAATATAACTGCACGTTCCCAGTTAGGAAAAAATGTAAGAATTGTGTAGGTAAAGAACGATGAGCTACGTATCTAAACGCATCACTGTTATTTACAATCACGTGTGAAATTGCTGATACAAACGAAACATTGATATGAAATTATTTTAAACTCTTTGAAAGTATTAAACCACGTGATCAAAACGAACCTATTTTGTTGAACTCTGTACAAGCTTGCTGACTCAGAGTAACAAACATCCGTGCATTTTATCAGACTATTGGCCTCATGCTAGGACAAGCTAAGCACTTCCTGTACGAGCCAAACTCTTAACTACCCTAAAGACACACAGGAGGCAGAAGACCCAGTTAACGCCCGGAGAGAATTAATCTCAGCCGGTGTGATGTATGAGTCGCTGTATAAACGGGCAGCGCTTTGTTGGCGGTGTTTATAGAGAGCAGACTTGTTTAACTGAGCTCTGTTCACCGGCAGCTTTCTCTCTCAGAATCGCTCTGATAATGTTTCGCTGGTGCACCCGGGTCTCAATAGGACATTTAATTAGATTTTAATTAGTACATTAGAACATATTCGTACAGTCTGATAGCTCATGCAAATGATATTCAAAGAATTTAAAGATATTTGGGAATATAAAAACAGTGGGGATTTTTGGCCCAGTGGAATTTTTATAAAAAATATACTTACAATGTCCAACATGTACAGGAATCACAGAGGTATTTTTGTCATTTGTCTTTTTCTAAACCAACACATGCAATTTCTAGAGAAACTTGTTGTTTTGTTTGGTAACATTGGTGGAAATTACATTTTAAACATTTATGAAACAAACTTCTGTGCATGGATATTTTATGAATGATATGCGTAGAAATATTCCATGGAAGGGAGATGTTTACCTTAACTTTTCTTCACACGTCTCATAATTCCAGCATGTCTTTAGACGAGAGCACTAGGTTTCTGCAGGAGTAAATCACTAAAAAGACATTTAAAAAAGCAAAAAATTCAATCATGGTAAAAGGTTTTTAAAACAACAAAAGCCAGATCACAAAATATATGCTTTGTAAAACTTTCTATTAGTGAATGTTTATTTAAAGCAATAGCCCAGCTAACAGAAAACGTTCTCAGAATGTTGGCTAACACTTAAAAGTTCCCCCAAAGCTCTTGCAGTAAGAGAATGAATACTTGTCTTAGTTGAATGTTTTAAAATAATATACATCACAAATATCAATATGTTATTTTTGAGTTGTCAGAGTAACATTTTAAAAATGTTAAAAAATGTAAAAAAGTTCAAGCAGTGCAGTTCATGTCTAAAAATGGTTTGAACATTAAGTTCATGTTTTAAGTTATTAACGTTGAGTAACGTTAAGATAACATTTTTGTTTTTTAATGAAAACATTGGGGAAACATTTTTAAAATTGTTAGCTGGGAGAAAGTAGCAAAAGCAACGTTAGCGTGCTGCATGTTTATCCTGCGACCGCAGCTCTGACAGAATCTGCATTTTTTCTATCTGTCTCACTCATGCATGCGGGTCATTTTTTACACTGCGGGTGAATGTAACTGCAGGCTGGGGCTGCATGCGCGGGTCATGCATACAACGGTAGCTAAGAGGCTCGCATGACCCGGCTGCACAGGTGTTCAGGAAGAACGCTGTTCACGGCCAGGATTGATGATCTAATCAAGCTGTCACCATGGCGATGAGCGGCTTGGCCGAACAGGAGGGGCGGCAGGCGCATGCTTACTGTTCCCCCAAATTGGTCCTGACAAGCTGAATTGGGAAAAGGAATTTTCCCCTAAGTAATGTAGGAAACTAGTCGCGCAGGCAACGCAGGAGTCACTGCGCTTGCCCCCGAGCTTCTCCGCCACACATGCGTCTTTCTCCGCCTTTGAAGGACCAAAAGAAGAAAAACTATCACAAATAAATGCAGATGTTGGCAGAGGAACACAGGAAGACTGCCACACATTGATCTGGCTGCAACGTTTTGATTTGTTCCTTAAAGGGACAGTTTGTACACAAAAAATAAAAGTTGTCACGGTTTCCTCACCATCATTTTGTTCTCAACCTGTGTGACTTTGTTTCTTCTGTGGAACACAAGAGGAAAAATGTCAGAGAATGTTGTTCTTTCTGTTATACAATATGAATGTCGACTGCCCGGCTAACAAGGAACATTCTTAGAACCTTGGATAATGTTCTTTAAAAGTTCTTTAAAAGGTTCCTGCAGTTAGTGGAACTTACATATCATACAATCTAAAACATTATTCTTAAGTTGTTAAAGGAACATTTTAAAAACATTACAGAATTTATAATGGTTGAAATATTGTTTTAATAATCAAGCAACAATATTAATAAACATCTAAAACATACCCAAAACTATAATTTAATGTTTGTGTTACTTAATTGAAACTTTACAGAAACGTTCTTACATTTTTAAATTGTTAGCTGGGTGAGGCTGTCAGGCAGTAAAATCTTCTGCGTTCCACAGAGCTGAAAAAGTCAAACAAGCACAACATGAGAGTCAGTGAGGGACAATATTTTTAAGTGAACTGTCCCTTTAACAATTGTGTTGTCAGAAACTTTGATGCATAGACACTTAATTTGAGTCGGTGTGTTTACACGGCAGACGATGAGCTAGCTTATCTGTGTTGCTCTTGCACATTTTGACATATGCTTTGGAAAGTACATAAAATTATTGTGAGTAATCATTTGAGTAAAGCCATAAAAATGAAATGTGGATAATGCTCAAGTAATCTAAGTTTTATAGACGGCAATTGCTTTAAACTAACAATTTTTAATTATCATTTAATTTCAGCAACGATATTAAGGCAATTCTTCACTGCGAATGCTTTATCAGTGAATTATTTAGGAAAATAAACACAGATGATTATAATACTCTTGAGCGTGTGAAGAGGGGGAAACAGAGACGCTGAAAAAAACATAAAAGATAAACGGAGAGAAAACAGAGATAATGAAAAGATAAATGATAGAGGGATGTCAGAACAAAGGAAAGACAGAAATTACGTTGCATTAAAATAAAGACAAATTAATGATGTCATTCCAAAGCAAAGAGTTTATTTACACAAATAGCTTTTCCTGCAACAGCACAGAGAAATTCGACTCAAATTACCACAGCAAACACTTAAGTTGCAACACATTTAGTGGTTCAGATTTCCACCTGTCTGCACAGCGGCGGTGACATTTCCTGTGACGCACATTTGATATGTATCGGGGGCATTAATTCATTGTGTTATTTGTAAAATATACAGACGCTGCTCTTTCCAAGTTTTCGAGATTGTTCTCCTTTCGGAACGCGTGATAGGATGAAACAAAGAGGGTGAAAGATCCCATTAATAATTAACGATTCGCTCATAACCACGGGGCTGTTACGAAAACACGCTCCTCAGCTTTTTGCATATTATTGCTCCTAAATTCTGCAACTTGACTAATTTTCTCCGCTCCTTCTCTCTTTCTTCATCCCCCCAGTCCCTGCCTTCATGTTTTTCCCAAACACACAGAGAAACCAAAGGACTCTTCTTTTAAATTACAAACATCCGGCATGTAAATGAGTCGGGCTTGCAGGGGAAGAACTTGTGGGCTCAGCGCTTTAATTTAGTTAATTATATTCGCAGAGTTTGCAGTCGTTTGAGCGGGAGCTGATGAGAGCGAGCGATCGCCCCTCTTTCTTTCTGCGCTTACACTCTTATAATCAAGGCCATTAAGCTTTAAAAGAGACTTTAGAAGTGAAGTTGAAAATGAACTCCTTCAGGAGAGCGGGCCAGCCATGCGTTTCCTCGCACCGTGTTTACGCCGCCCTTTCTCTCCTGCCTCTTTTCAAGACGATGTTTTTCAAATAAACCACCACATCGTGCCATTTAATGCGGGCGGCAGTCACACAGCGGAGAGCAAAAACTTGGGTTGATCGCTGGGCGTGGCTTGTGCATGTCTGAAAGTTGTTGGGTAAAATTTGTTTTCATGACCAAAAAGTTTCTCTTCTTGTTTGGGATGAAGTGGATCTGATGTATGATGTCATAATCATAACATTAGTACCTCGTAATAATAGATTGTGTATGTTATAGACCACATGCCTGCGTCTCCACAGGCTGCTGTGTGTCATGTCCGTGGCCTTGGACATTTCGCCCTGTTTTCTGTTATGTCACGTGCTATTTGTGTGATCTTGCGTGACAGGTGTGTGTGTGTGTGTACAGAGGAGACACTGACCTACACACAGCCGATGCTGATGTCACCTGCAGAGCTCCTGAGTGTTGCTTGTTGGTCGTCAGACGTGTTATTTGAACACACCCAACACATCTGATATCACTCATCTGTGGAGTAAAAACAAACAGTAAATAATATTTGAATAAATTAGATTACATGAGAGTCGTTGGCATTGAAAGAATTACATTTGGAAAGTTGGCGCGTTTTGTGGCATGAAACATTTAGCACTACTTAAAGCAGCTTTTTTAAAACTATTATGCATGCTGTTTTATAATTTCATCTAATGGAATAGATTTCAATATTAATTAAAATGCTGTATTGAATATTTGTACTAAAAGTTCATTTGCAGCACAGCAGGACCTAAAACGAACTTCACAATCTTCAAAAACAAGACGCACTGAGATACTTTTCCTCATACGTTCATATAGATTACAACCGATCTCGATGTGGATGCATAAAAAGTCCATGGGCACGTTATATTTTAACTACCCATAATGCAATTCTCCTAAGGGTCGCGTAAAGAAGCACGTCCACCATTCAAACCCTCGTCTTTTTGATCCTAGAACTCGTTGACGTTTTTTATCTGTAGTTTATACCCACCGCGTTCGCTTTGGCTGTTTTGAAGGGTGTATTAGTTCAAAAGGCTTATTTATCTAATGTGAAAATGGAACTAATGATGTGTGGGGTCTTTCGCTATTACTTATGAAAACAGCACAGAGTCCATTCCTCTGTTATTATTTGGTCAGTCGAGGGGACCT
>JBAJNP010000529.1:0-10216 GCA_036877545.1 Yasuhikotakia modesta
ATATTTTTATGCACTGTAAACATAAAAAAAATCAATAGTGAATCACGCAAAACCTACATTCTGCTGTACACATGCATAGGTGCACAAGATTTATTACACTCTTAAACTGAAGCCCCTGGCATCATAACATTTTAAATGTGTTGAGAGGACAATATATGATATTTGTATTATATGTTGTATAATGTGTTTGTCTGAGGGGGCTTTAACAGGCCTGTTAGGTTTTAAGTTTCGGGGTTTCTTTTACATGAAAACTGTTTTTACATGAAAATAAAACTCTTGAGACACTGACATAATTCAACCCAGACCTATAGATAGAAGCTAAATACAAATCAAAATAGTTTCTGGTCATGACTGTTTTTTTGGATTGGATTCCAATCCAGTCCACATCTTAAGTTACCCATCATGTTCATTTCCAATTATTGCTCCTTACAATGCATGTGCTGTATGAAATATGGAGTATACTGTACATATTATACAGTTAAATGTATTTTCAAAGTAAGATTACTGTACTGTATGTGATATATGTTAAATGTACACTATTGCATTTAATAATCATACTATCAGGGAATGATTTTTAGTCAAATGGTCTATAATGGAAGAGCTTATAAACTGATTTAATGTCCAGTTTACTGGAATAAGTTTAGACTTATTGCCACACAGATTTCATTGCATCAAAACCTTAACTGAGTTAAAGACAGATAATTGTATTTGATAATTGAATAGAAAACTGAAAACTTGTTGTTAATACAAATTGTATTAACATAATGCAACACATACTGAAAAACAAAACAAATACCATTCAAAATGAAAATATTGTTTTTATTAAATTATAATTATTTGCATAATTTGGAAAAAAAAACACAACCACAATACATTTAATAACTACTGTAACAGTTTATGAAATGTATATTGAATAATTATCATATTCAACAAACATATTTACAAGCCAGAAGGATAAGTATTTTGCTGAATTAGGAAGATTTTGTCAGTTGCTATTTTTGCCAGAACCATGATAATATATGTTTTGGTCCATTAGCAGACTTAACGATGAACTCATCACAGTACAAGCTGAGTATGTCATCAGACGAGAAGCTAAATATAGGCTAAAGATAAACAGGACACAACATGCAATAGAAATACTGAAACTGCGAAACCTAGTCAGCTGATACTCATAATAATGAGTGACTAAACATCCCCTGATCAACATGGATATTGTGTTACGCAGAACAACAGAAAATAAGGAAGAACTACTGCATTTAGCTTAAATTCATGTTAAACTATGACAACAACACAAGCATATTGTAGTGCATTAATCTTTCACTTGGCAAATTCAACAATACAAAGGCCGGTTCTCACAGTAACTGCAGAAGGAAGGAATGAATGAACAAGAGAAGCTATATTTGTGGACAAGTGTTTGATAATATGTACAGACTAAGGTTTCTCCTTTCTCCGCCTGTCTGTATCTCCCCAGCCTGAGTTTGCGGGTGGGCGGCGGAGTGCATGAGCAGGGTCGGACGGATGGGCCTCCCAAGGTGACGAGTTTCTGCGGCAGTATACTTGCTGATTGCTTCGTTCTCACTCCACACAACAACCAGCTAAGACACTGCCAAAGAACCACTCACAGCAGTGCCCCCTCATCCTTCACTGTCTCTCCCTCCATCATTACGGCATCTTTCAGCCTCAGTCCAAATGATCTGTAGGACTGTCCGTTGGAAAGTCCACAGTCCTTTAATAGCAGCTGAGGACTGTGGTAGATTTCCCCTCACCGTACGAGTCTCACTTCTGCTTTCGGTTTCCATGAGATGACAATGGAAGCTGAAAAGGTCTCCTGGAAACAAAAAAAACATCTCATACTTCCAGTTTATTAAAGCTCACCCAAACAGTACTGAGGTAATGAAAGCGTTCAACTGACAAATTGCATTTTGGGACAACAAAACCATATAAAAAACACACAAGCATATAAACCATATAAAAACACACAAGCATATAAAACATATAAAAAACACACAAGCACGCCTGTATGGAATGTCTCTGTAGATTTCTTGAGATTTTACAGCTTACGATGTAAACATCACTCATCCTTTGGGTGTATAATTTGATTGTGCCTCCATCTACTAATAAGGGTGTAGCACTCTCAGCTTCATTAAACACATTTTACCACATCTAAAGTCGTTCCGCACATTTTCCTCCACAATCAGTGCAGATAATACTACAAAAGTCCACAGACTTCATTTAGGCCGGCGAGCCCTGACAGCTGCATGACTCAGAAAGTAGCAGAAAGTACCAAATATCACATTTTCCACATCATGTAATGTAAGATGTCACACGCAGCATCATACACAAATTTACAGGTCAGAGCTTACCCAGCTAACAGGGAACATTCCCAGAATGCTGGCTAACATTCTCTTAAAGTTATCAAAAACCATTCTTTAATTTTATAAATAATAGAGGAAGAAGAATGACAAGAACAAAAAAGTATCTTTAGTGTTATAAATTATATATCAAAAACGTTACTCTTAAGTATTGACTGGAATAATTTAAAAACATTCCTAGAACTTTAAAAAGACCTTTAAAAAATTGTTACTAAATATAATGTTATGGAAATGTTAAAATAAAAAAAATACAAAACAGCTTAAAATTGTTAGCTGGGTAATAAGACAGAGCCCAAAACACTTACCCTTAAGGAATCATAAGACACCATTGAGGACCTGAGCAAACACTCTCTTTAAACTTTAGGACGATGTTGAAAAAAAACTCTTAAACCAGCCTGGGGTGGTTTTCTGGTCAAAGCTGGTTAAATCTGGTTCAGCCTGGCTTCCCAACTTGGCCATGCTGGTCTTATTCTAGTCTAGCTGGTTTCCCCAGCCGGTCTAAGCTGGTGTTTACATTGGTGTCTTACAGCTTAACCAGGTTTTGAGATGATCTTAGGCTGATTTAAGCATTTCTGTAATCATAAAGGCTTAGGCCAAACAAGCCAGCTTCTATCCAACGAAGAAAGACACACCCCTTAAAAAGAAAGAGCCATATAGAGAAAAAATGAGAGAAAGAGTTTGAAAGAGTGATCGCCACACCTCAGGGAGGGGAGAGCACACCTTCCTTTATTGCTTATATGAACTATGCTCACCCCCTGCACCACAAATAGAGCCATGACTCACTTATTCTCAAATAAACGCTGAATCTAGGTTCAAAGGGTTCAGCCTATATTTGCCCATAAGAAACTCTCAGATCGAATGTGTGTGAAAGAGTAACACAGCACACATGAGTGTGTCATATGCTTGTGAGTGAGGTAAGGGGGTGGGGTGGAGTGTTGCCCAAGCCTTCATTTTTTTTGTTCACCTACAGAAGCTCTGTAAAGGCCCTTTCTGTTGGTATTCCCCACAGTGAAGCTATTTTGGGCAGGCAGCCTCTCTCCTAAAGGCTATGCCACAGAAGAAGGCCTCCGCTCTGATAGGACGAAGGCTGTTCCGCTCACTCAGAACAGAGTGGGAGACAGCGTATGCGTGGGTGAGAGGAAGCAAACAACAGCAAGGAAGAGAAAGTGGAGGCACAATTAAAGAGAAGGAGCATGTGAAAGAAAGCGAGAAAGAAACAATTTAATAAAAATGGCTGTGTGGCTGCTGCTGACAGAACAATCAGATCAGTGAGTCTCAAAATGTAGCGCATTAGCTTGCAGCGCTAGCTGCGTGATAAGTCAGGCTTAGTCACTCTAGTCATCAGACTAAATCTCATACTGAAGCCATAAGGGCCACTGTGACCCGGCTGCGGCGAGCGGATGTCCTTCTAGCACTGTATTTCTGCAGTGCTAGTTAGTGAGATATTGCCTGCCGTAAAAGTTAACAGTGCATGTCAGTTGCATATATCTCTGTATGTTAGCCCTTATGACAAGCATTTGCCTATGAAAACAAGTTAAGGTCTGGAGATGATAAAGTAACGCAAGTGAGAAGCACCAGCGAAGCCTTTTTACAGCAAGTGCTGATATAATATTCCGTTGCGTCTGCAATGTTATCTGAGTCTAAGCAAACACACCTGTAATTATGAGACTATTTCAGTAACAGCCCAACACTGACTGCATCACATGCATGCTGACATCACTGTGGAATGGGGGAGGGGCAGAAACTTCATGTTGTTTGTTTGTCTTTGTGAAACAAACAATGAAAAATAAGTTTTTTTTAAATAAGGGAATAAACAATAAATCAAAAGTTTTCCACCTGCCTTGTGGAATTTACAAAGCAGTTACATCTTTTACTAATCATGAGAAGTTGCTCTTATTTCCACTGCAAAAAATAACTCCACTCTTTAAGAGAATAAATCACACTGGAAAATAGTTTTTCTTGTTTTAAGCATTAACTTCACTTTAAGTATTTTTCATTTTCTCTGAATAAAAATATCTTTGTTATTTTTATACCAGACAAGACAGATACTAATTATCAACATAATCAAAGCTCAGATTTAATTTACTCAATAAATTCTGTGTTTCTGAGAGCTGAGAACCTGCCTGTCCTGTTTGGCTGGTTGTGTGTATATTGCACCAAACGTGGAGGTGTTTTGTGCAATATATAACGTGACAGGACACACGCTAAATGACATCATGCCATTTTATTCTGGTGCGTGTTATCAGATTAAAAGGTTGGATCCCTTACAGCCCAAACTGTCATTAGACCACATCTGATGGCTGCTTTGAGGAAATATGATAAGCTCTTTGGACAGACAAACATAAACATATACAACACACCCTGACAGCTGTTTAACAGCCCTTAGAGGTGGTGGAACTCCACATATGTGCCTCTCGAACCAGAGCGGAGGTACTGTAATGTCTAAAACCATTATATCACATGCAGTCCCTTGTAGAAGCATTTGGAGCCCCGCTTGTCCACACTCATATACAAACACGAGCCTCGTGATCTGGTTTCTGCTGCAGTGGCTAAATTGCAGTGTTGTGTCCTTGTGTCTATATTGCTGAGGCCACATGATGGCAGGAATTCCTGGCTGCTTTGGGCCTGATGTAATCTCTAATACAGGCTTTCAGGAAGCAGGGGAAAAACACATGCTCACACACACACACCTGCTGGCAGTGGCGTGTGTCTGTACACCTCTGACACACTTCAGAACAAAGACACACAAGTGCTACGTTATCAGACGGATCAGATTAATGAGTCTCAATGTGTTTACTGGTCACAAAGTGCGTCTTAATTTGTATGGCCAGGGCGCGACTGTACCTTTGGTGTCACGGTGAGAAGAATGCTATTTAAATTTAACATCCCTGAAAATCATTAAAATACCAATATTGTTCCTATAATACTGCTTTTGGATTTGTGGCAGTCTATGTAACAGTTCAAATCACACAGGACTAGTTAGTACTGAGACACAGAAACAGATGAACACATAAGAAAGTACAGTTTAAAAATTAAAAGTCACTCACCTTCCTGCTCACGTTGGGTTTCTCCTCGTCCCTGGGACATCTGGAAAAGTTTCTGTAAAAGAAGCACTTTGTTTTGAGACTCTTTCTCTCTCTCTTTCTCCCACGGGTCTGTCACTCTGTCTATAGTACAGCAGTCATTTCATTCCTCAGACTTAATCATCTTAAAGGGGAAGTACTGCACAATATCGCTGAGCAAATCTTTTATTCTTTGGTCCTTTGTTGGCCCTGTTTGCCTAGTATTACTCTACCAGCAAGCTCACTTCTGTGATTTAAAAAAAATTGTTAAATAGAACTAGCAAAAGTAGAAATGAAATTTGTTCTTTATCATTAGTTAGTGGCATTATAAGAACAGAAACCTTAAACACATTAAAATGAATGAGATGTGTAGCAAAAACAAATTAGTAACACATAGGGTCAGAAAACAATGTAATTTTTTAATTTAATTGTTTTTACAATAAAATCATTTTTTAAATTTTTATTATAGTTAGGCTAGAAACCTATAAATTTAAAACAACAGTCTCTTTATATATTTACAATTACCCTGTGTCATCCTTTTACATCAAATATGTTTTAATAAACAGTCTATATAACTTTGGATTTCAGTTATAAAATAATTCAGTAAAAAAAATTACATTTTCATCCCTGCATTTTTGTCACTGTCAGTTTTGGATTTTTCTGATAAGGAACAAATTAAAACAAATACAAATTTAAAAAATTAAAAATACAAAAGCTGTTTTTAGCTTTAGTAGCTTCAGTGGCATTTAAAAATCTTTCTAACTAATGTAGCTTTTTCAATAATGAGCTACTTATGTCACATTACATTTGTCAGCTTTAAACGCAGGCAATAACTGAATGCTCTGCTAAATTGCCTCATATGTTAAAAAGTCCCATTCAAGTGAATTGATTCGTTTGGATGGTCCATGAAAATGAAGCGATTAAAAATCAATTACAGTTTAGACTCCCTGTGCAGAATTTCAGATCTTCTTTTTAAATAAGGAAATATTTTGTAAAATGTTGCTAATGTCGGTTGTCGGTTAAGTTACATACATTTGGATGTGATACATTTGTTAAATATAATACATTTGTATCTGTTTTTACGCTGGTACTCTTGGTACGCTTGATATCGCTCATTCAGCAACCCTCATAAATACAGCTCTGGTTAAAGCTGCAGTCCGTAGATTTTTTGGTTAAAAAATGGTAACGGTAGGTTAATAATAATATTTCAAAATTTTAGCTGCCGCTCCGATTTCCAGGGACATGCCATTCTGTCAGAATTTTACTTCAACATAACTAAATAAAAATACATAACTAACCAATTTAGTTTTAAACATAGATGAGGATAGACAGGCAAAAGGATTGTATCTTTAAATTACAAATTGTATTATATATTGTCATATGAATTTATAAATATACTACCCCTGTAGCTTTAATGTAATTTGCTAGATTGGTGTTATATTGTGGTGTATTTTTTTAGCGGATTGACATTTGTTCACTAGCTTATAGCATGAAAAGCTAGTTTCAGCCACTTTTTCAAAGCTAATGGACCAGATATTTCATCTCACGATACAAAAATAAAAACAATAAATAACTAAAAATATATAACTTAACTTACGTCTAAATAAAATATGTCTGAAAGGGAATCTGAGGAGGACAATCAAGGTATTGACATGTGCAAAACACTTTAACCAAAAAAAGCAAGAACCCACAGTCTTGGCAAAGCTATATGGGGAGACAAAGTGCAAACATTGCATTCCTAAACAATATCAGTTTACTCAAGAGACTGTTGATCAATGCAAGCTCTATTTGTAGAGCTGGAAAGCATTAATAATTCATACAGCCTGAGAAATGCATTGCTATCAGCACAGTGATGCTCCTGGCAACGGCTGAGGAGCTTATGCGTTAACCACCGGTTCAGGAAGTAACCACTTTCTTAGCCACCAAATAAATGTACAGACATCAGAGAGTCCATAAAACAAGTTCATCTCACCTTTGGTCTCAGGGGTCGGGCCATCGGGGTTCTTATCGTCTCTGCTGTGGTCGGGATGTTCCAGTGAGCGGACACCCATAACAAATGATGCTGTTTATTCAAAGACACAAACCACATCCCTTTAGTCAACAGTCCATGCCTGAGCACAAACGACAGAAAAGACTGCGTCACAAAGGCCCCTGATTCCTCCATTGCTTCAGATCGATTCTCTCTATTTTTAAGGTCAGCAGTATTTGCTCACAGACGGAGGCCAGAGCTGCAGATGTGGTAAGTGCAGAGTCATCTAAGAATTTATCAATAAATCCTCAGAAAAATCACTTTATGCGTTTACATTTACATGCAGAGGCCAATCCAGAGTGACTCTGTTTTAAAGACCAAATTAGCATCAGAGTTTGGTAAGACAAAGACACCAATGCAGATTATGTGAGTGCAGTTTATAAACCCTAATAAATCTACTGCAGTCCATTAACAGTGCAGAGTACAGTCAGTCTTTATAAAATAACAAAAAGGCGCTTTCAATGAAAGCACTTCGATTCTTACACAAACAGCACCTAGGGAGTGACACACTTACCTTCTTCAATTGCGAGATGTTTGTTAATTCAGGCCAGCGGGGTTCTGATGGAGTCAGCGTGGTCACGTCCCTTTCACAGGTCATGCAGACAAGAAAACAGCCACAGTTGACGATGACCACAAGCCCCAACTCTCTTCTGACAAGCTGGTACAAGTCAAGGCATGTTCTTGCTCTGCACAGCGCCCTCTGCTCTGTGTTTCCAGCAGGAGGAACTGCAGAGGAGGAGCAAAAAGCAGAAGACTTAGAGAGATGACAGGACATCAGAACTCACCTTCTCTTGATACCTCTCTCTCTCTCTCTCTCTCTCTCTCTGAGGTCACTGCACTGGCTTTCCCAGCAGGAACATGTTCAGACAGTCACAGCAACAGTGCCGGAGTGACTCAAACGGACGTGTGTAAAAGTTAAATACAAACAGCTTGAAAGAAAACAATGAAACTTTATCTAAAGTCATTTCAATATCATATGCATTGATATTATTATTAGAATTGATACAACTGCTATCATAATATATTCATAATATATACTCACCCATATTCACATATAGTGTATTTGATAGCTATTTGTCATGTGTTTTTATGAGACAAAAACTTTGTCTTAATTTGTGGTTTTAATTATAAACTGCAAAACATGACAAAATAAACCACTGAACAATCGGATTAACATGCAAAATGTTGTAATAAAAACAGTTAAATATATTTAAGAAAATTGAGACCTTTAGTTTGTATTATCTGTGAAAGAAACTAAAGGTCACAGCACAAGTATTAATGAGGCACAATTAATAATTGTGTTAAAATTCTCACTGTTTTCAATGTATTTAGCATCAGAGCAGTGAGTCTCTTAACATATTCACTTTCACTTTTAATAGTAAAGAATACAGCTGCGCTGTTTCAGTCAATGTCATATTGTAAGTTCAGTCTGTTCCCAGAGAGAGTTCATTGCAGGACCTTATACTGCCCCCCCTACTGGTGACGTTCTTACTGCACCAAAGTTCTGAATTAAAATGACCATATTTCCTGCTTTTCAATTTCAGATCTATTTCAAAGAACTATTCTTAAATAGTAAAAAATAGTAAAACAAAATTGGTTTTACAATTTACTATTTTAACTCAACAAGAAAAAAATATTTTCAAAGATCTTTGCAAAAACATATATTTTTGCTGTAATTTTTAAGTTGAACAACAAAGTTAATAATCAAATCATCAATATATAATCATAATAACTGTTAATCATCATAATCAAATAAAATAAAACTGATAACAAATTGATATTCAAATAATAGTGCACTTACCGGAGTCCTTAGTGGAATTCTAAGTGCACATCCACATTATTTGTGTAGTAATAAAACAAAGACTTATTAAAGGCAGGAGCCACAGCAGTAATGCAGAACTCCATGAGAAGACAAAACTGTGAAAGTTCATCAGCAGTCAGAGTTGTACTGTAGCAGCATAGCTCAGCTCCAAAGTAAATGTGCTCTCTCTCTCTCACTCCCTCTCTGTGTGTCTCTCCCTCTCTCTCTCTCTTTCTGCAGTCTGGACCACTGTATGTTACAGTACTCGGACTGCACTTCACTGGATTGCAGCAGTCCAAGACTGATGACCTTACCAATAAAAAGAGCAGAGTCACAAATGCCAGCGTTTCCATTTCCATCAGCACACGCAGTCCTGAGGCTCACCTTCATTCTTTCATTGAGGGCTCTCACTTATCCCGCCTCTGATTCATTTACCCCCCACTGCGGCGTCTGATCTAAGCCATTTCATTAGTATTTTTGAATGATTGTCTACAGCAAGCCATGCAGTATCTCTACAGGCTTGGGGCAGAACATGTAAAGTGTGTCGCAGCTTAGCAATGGCTATTTGGAGGCGTATGCTGCAGTGGCTGTTAAGAGGGCACCGCTGGCCTTCTCTCCTCTGCATTGGAGGCTTGTTTAAATTGTGTCATCTAAAAATCCCTGTATGAGCCTGAAATATTCTGCATGCCTTTTTTTGATTGGTTGGCAGATTGTGAGACGCTGCTTCCTGGATTGCTTTAAATTCAATGGCATGATGGGATGAATGAAATAGCGAAAAAATGTTTGCAGTGCAAATGCTACGTATGCAGTAACTTGCAGTATAAGTGTATTAGAAGAGGTTAAAAGTCAATGCATGCATTTCTTAAGCAAGATCAAAGCTTGCTGCATTGATTACATCATCGGAACTAAAGCACTAGTACAGGACAATGCACCATTGGGCTGTGTGTGTGTG
>JBAJNP010000529.1:10241-32716 GCA_036877545.1 Yasuhikotakia modesta
GGGGGTGGTAAGCAGCTTAATCTATCTGTTCTCCTATTTTTTTCTTTCTCTTCTTTTCTGTGGAGAGTTGTGTGGACAGAGGACATATCCACACTCTGTGCTGCCAAACTCAGTTACACAGGCAGTGGAGAGAAACAGCCTCTCATAATGTTCCTCTCTTCACTTAACTCTACTCTCTCTCTCTCTCTCTCTCTCTCTCTGCCCACGTGACTGTGTTGCTGCCTGCGTTTCTTGCGGCTGCAGCTGCTGCCATGTTTCAGCAGTACTGCAGGAACTCTGCTGCAGGACACTGCAGGGGAACGTTTTCTCCCCTGCTGTCATTGTCTGTCAGTAACTTCTCATGAGGAACAGTGACGGGCAGAGTGCCGCATGTGTACCTTTTATATAAACTACGAGGTGCACGAGCGTTTTAAAATGGTATCGTACCGACCAGCAGATTCTCTTGAGAGAATGATGCAAAGACATGAGAAACATGAGGAGAGCGTGAGGAAAAGATATAGGAGGATGGGTGTTAAGAACATCAGGTGAGTGCGGCAATATGCTTTTTGGCTGAGCGGCAGAGACCCCCCCTCCCCCCCAGCTTTGGTAAGAGCACAGAGAAACTGCAGTTTCTGCTAATGATGTCAGGCAGTTTATCTGACAATGATATATCACTGCTCACATTCCTGCCGTATACAGATTTAATCCCACTCTATACGCCGCTATATACGCAACTGCTGGCGTTCCTCAACGCTCACCGGGGGTGTCCGGGATGAATCGTGCCTGTAACCTTAGTTGAACTCATCATTACCCGGTTCATGGTGCCGGTAATGAGAACTAGATTGTGTGCAGCGGTGGCATGTGCCAAAAAATTGTTGGGAACTACATGGCAGACAACATGAATTACAATAATATTAAAATAGTAAAGATTTAATGTTGAATTAATGTTAAAAATAACCAATGCAACACTGAATCAACATTAAATTGTGAGGAAACCTCATTACATTTAATCCATTAAAATAATATTAAATATTAATATTATATAAAAAATTAATTTTACAGTAGAATTATACATTTTTCTTAAATTCTACAAGCACATATATTACTGTGTAAATAAAACCTAGAGTTTTTTACAAAGACTGCTGAAGAAGATAAACCTGCAGTGAAAGAGTTATGAGACTATGGATTACCCCTGCTGCTTTATTTTAGTCTCTCTCTCTCTCTTTGTCTCTCCTTCTCTCTCTCTCTTCCTTTCTTGTATGGGACAGTTAGCAAGAGTACTGCAACGTCCCACAGAGAGTGTGAAACAATCTCGACACTGACTGGATAATCACTTTAGCGCCTGTTTTACAGGTAGCACATCCCTCACACGCACAAACACACAAGCGCATTTTCACAAACACATACGTATGCTGGTTCTTGAGGCGCTCAGACCCTTATGCACCTGGCTGGCCAAACTTCCTGTCAAAATCTTCTGTCTGAGCTGCCAAGAGTCAGTGGCAGTGACAGTCTTAGCTGACACGCTCACATGCCGCTTAGTCCTCCCTGGGCCGTTCTTAAATCTGACTTCCACTTTCCCATCTGCTGCAAGCTCTTTAACTCTTTCCCTTCCTGGCGTACGGGATGCAGGACAAACTGCCGCACAGACACTTTCAGGTTTGCCAGCTGGACCAATCACAAGTGCAGCAAAGTACCGTCTCAGTGACTTGAGCGGCACTTGTCCCCGCATCTGAATACGTCTGGCCTACATCTTTTATTTATGCCTGTAGGCGTCAGTTCTGTACTTGCACTGGTCCTAATTCAGGCTCATACGCCTTTTGCTTCCTTTGCTAAGTGCTCTTGCTGGCTGGAATCCTACATGCATCTGCTGTGCAGAAAACCTGCATGCTACAGTACTAAGTTACACACACACACACACACACACACACACACAGGAAAACAGTGGACCAGCCGGCATCAGCACCATAGGCGACTACAGAAGAACATTCATCATGTATTTCAATAAAGCAGGGCTCCTTTAAGACTAAACCCTGTTTTGATAGCAGTTATTATTCTTCTATCCCCCCATACTGTAAAACAAACACCCACACGCTCTGAACCCCACCAGCCCCACACAAATGCTGAAAAGTTCTCCATCTGTCCCCCAGCCCTGTAGAGAAAGACAAACTTCCACATACTCACTCAGCTTCCTCTCATCTTCTCGGGATGCACAACCCATGGCGTCTTCTCCTCCTGCGGTGTAAAGTTGACTGCAGCATTGCTGCTGAATGAAATGACATTGTTCGCTCTCTCTCCGCGTCTCGTTCTACTGCTCTCTCTCTCTCTCTTTTTCTATCTCTTGCTCCCCCTCCTCCTCTCTGCGCGCTCACTGGCAACACAAAATGCACAGCTCAGCAGTGTTCTCCATTGCCGCAGCAGCTCCTGCATGAGCCTTGCGTATCTGAGTGTGCCGTGACTTTTAAAGGGGAACGCAACCTCCAGGGTCAGTGTACACCTCATCGCCACCCCCACTATGACGAGCCCCCCCCAGCCCTCCCCCGCAGCAGCTGGTCAAGACATTCCTCTAAGAAGGGGGGGGGGTGTGAAGATGCAGGGGGGGCCTTCAAACCTATCTACCTCAATTCCTTGGGATTAAAGGGGTGACCCTTTTTTAAAACTAAAGTGTGCTATTCGTTGTGCAGAGATCATCTATCTTCACAGCTGACACTGGCCTTAGTTAATTAGGCTACGTTTTTGTGAGCGTGGCTGATTTTCTCAGGTACATAATAAAACTATAGCAATTCAATAAAGGAATATTGAGTAAATTTATATTGTTTAGAGGTTGTTTTTGAAGTCAGGGGACTTCATTAATATCTTAGTTAGCTTTCATTTAAAGTATCAGGTTTAACACTTGTGCTGAAATAAATGTAATAATTAAACACAAAAATAAATATAAATAATTAATAATTTGAGTTAATACTTCGTGATTTGTACATAATTTGTGGCTTTGGATTGCAGATTTAGGTGTTTGATAAAATTTAAGCACAGTTTAACACATTGCTGAAACCCCTTTTAAAACTATTAAGCAGACATGTGTGGGATAGCTGGGGCCTTTTTCACAATAAATGTGAAATTTGTAAGTAAACTTTCAGAATTTGTATTTTCTTTAAGGAAAAACAAATTATAAAAGTTGAATTACAAATTTCTAGTTCAAGTTTAATGACATTTTTCTGTGATCTTTCTGTGCTCTCTGTGATCTTTTGTGATCTTACAAAATCTTATGTTCATACCAATGGTGAGGAGAAAAAAACAAAGAAATACAGATATCTGAAACCCTTGTCAACCAGGATCTTAAGAAACCAGATCTGGGGCTGTTTGAGGTGTATCATTGCTTCCATTGCAATCAGCAGGTCAACTGTCTGGGAGTGAGAGAGATACATTACAAGTGGTGTGCAACATTATATTGGACAGAGGAAGACCACAGAGCATTTTGACAATCAAGATGATTGAAACTTGCATCATGTTCCATTTAAAAGTCCCTCCATCGTACATTCAAAATCCTGACTTACACATCAGTAGATCTGACATTACAGTAACTTGCCGTATTGAGAGGTCCGGCCCTCACCGCGTACAGTAAATCAATCTCAACTCTTTGCATCAGCAAAGCAGCGACCGCAGCCCAGCATGCGCTATCCCCTCTTTCTCTACAAAGCACAGCGATTTCAGTCCAATACTTTTTACAGCGGTTACCACCAGCACTTTAGATACGGTACCGTCTACCGCATAAAGCCCACCAGGCAGTTACACGTTTTCTCATTCAATGAACAAAACGAGAAATCTCAGACCTTAGTGCTGTGGTCTGGGTTGAGTTTACAGGACCATGACCTCTGGATAACATATAAATGGAAGCAGCGTGCTAGGAGACAGCAAGGGGCCTTTGTAGAAATGGCAGATGTCATCATAACTGTATTGATCGGTGACCTGTGAGTTTGTCCAGTAAAACAGAGAACGATTGTACAAGAGCTCAGTGCTGATCTCGCACATATGCGTGAATGTATCTGCGCATTCTGTTCTGCTCTGCAAAATATCAACATCATGCTTTGGGGAGAAGAGGATGTATTAAAATGAAACGTGTTTAATTACAGATCATTTTTTGGGGGCTAAAATGTGTTTTACACACTCACCGAGGCATTGAAATAATTGAGTGTTTAGCTTGTTTTAGCTTTTCAGTGAATAATAGGCATCATGGGATTGGATGATCGCGTCTGCTGATGCCACTCTGGACAAGCGATGGACCGATTTATTGGCTGGTCCTATTTATCGGGTCATTTATTTATATTTGCCCATTTTAAGATTATTGATATGGGCTGATAATTGTGCCTGATTGTGCGGTTAACAGAAGTGGTGATTTCTCCTGGTGTCAGCACTAAAATAAGGCTTGTGTATGAACGGTGCATTTTACTTATTTTTAAAATATTATTTATAAAATTATAAACCAAAAAGCAGAAAAATCTTGTCACCATTTAACAATGTTTTGTTATTGTTAAATGTATCTTTGATGCATCTGCCATTAGCCATCCTGGTCTCTAGATATCAGTTTTAGCATCAGCCATTATAAAAGCAAAAACGTTTTTTTTTATATAATCACTACCGTGGCAGTTTTCAGTGATTCCTCACAACTGGTGCTGCGTCTTTCCGCTGAGCCTCCTGTGCTGACTTTGAAACACAGAAAAGTTCCTTCACCAGCATCTCCTTCATGAGCAGCACATTTAGGTAATGGCATCTCCATTGATAAAAAAAACATGAGAAGGGCCCTTTTACACAGCTGATCACGTTCCTCTCACCTGATGCTCTGAGTCAGCTGTCAGTGTCCCCTTCCGCTCATGTCTGTGGCTTTATACCCACAGCAGCAGCTTCACCACCAGCGCAGAAAACTGTTCCGGTCAGGTGTAAGAAATTAAAGCTGTCAAGAACCTGTCAAGTGTTCGTATCTAAACTAAGTTTAATTTTCCTGTTCCACAGTTTAATCAGAAAACTATGCAATATGTTCTGCAGCTTACCTTTAAGAGCACTTTGCTAGCAACAGCAGGGCAGGGGTTCGATTCTAAAGGGAACAACTGATTAATATTAACAAATAATACTACAAATTCACTGTCACTTCCAGTCCGAAAGTATGCAAATAAAGGAGAAAATAAGTACAAACTTTGACAAAGAAGTTTCATTTTGTTCTCTGCATGCTAACAATCAGCCTTAAAACTCTGAGCTCAGGTGAACTTTAATTTCAGCAATAGAAGCTGTAAACGTCACAAATTGACCTCTTGGCTCAGTGCGTAGAGCAAGAAGCTTTGCAGTGTGACATCATATCCTGTTTCCAATATTCATCCTGGGGTCTAAAGTAATTTCTCATACTCAAAGCATAGTGTGAGCCCACCTTCAGAGTCCTCAGTTTCACAGTCAGAGAGCAAATTGGCTAAACGAGTTTTATAAAAACCTTTCTTGGCAGTACAGTAGCTGTGTGGCCAGGGGTCTGTATTACTACAACAAATGCACATTGGGTTTGGATTACTTTACTATTAGATCACAGAGGTTAATATTCGTCTGCCACAAACTCTCAAACTTCTTCAGCCAGATTGGAAGTTAAACAGAAAAACCCATCTGTTTACTACTGCGCCTCCCACTTTGCTCTGCCAGAGGCAGCTGTCCTCCAGCAGAGTATTACTGCAGCTCCATCCCTCCACCTCCCAACCTCTTATTCACTCTGTGCTTACCTCTCACTACCAGCTGAATGGGGTTAAACTCATTGACAGAGTTAAGAAAAGCAGCCCAACGCATCCCCAGCTTACAAATTTAGGTCATAACATTTTTGTAGAGTTTCCATTAGATAACAAAAACGTTAAGAATGTTACATTTCTAGTTTACATCCAGTTTTCTACACGCTATATTAACGTTGCTGCTTTGTTTTGAAAATGTTCTTTAAACATTGTTTTAATTTTCTTAATTTTCTAAAGCGTCCCACTAACAACATCTTGATAAAAATATGCTGGTACAAACATTCTAAAGTATTACTGCAAGAACGTTTTTTGATAACCTAAACAGAATGTTTGCCAATGTTCTGGGAACGTTCCCTGTTAGTTCTTGGCTGACCTGATTTTTTGAAGCAGGGCAGATATCTCCATAGGCCTCGTACTGCAGCAGATCTAACATAATCTAACCACTATTCACCTTCATACATAAACTGAAGAAACATGAGCTTATTAACATGTTTAAAAAATAAGCTGTTTAATTTCCAATAAAAATACTAGAACACTCTTAAAATAAGACAAATTTACCTGGTAAGCACAAATGCATAAAATATTTACACATGTAGACAGATAATGTATCATTAATGTAGGAGTACTTTGTCCTGTGGCACTAGAACATTTTACTTGTTTTTTTTATTTATTTATGCTTTAAAAAGTAAATCAATCTCTTAGTGCCAAAGAAAAAATGCATCTATATTCAAGATAAATAAACATTTCACCATAAAATAAAAATCCTGGCATCATATAATTAACCACATGTTGTTCCAAACCGCTTTGTTTTTCTTTCTGTACTCTGTCAATGTTTCATTTTAAACATAAAAATTCATTTTGGCTGAGACCGTCACTAACATTCTGGCAAATATATTCTGTTGTCTTTCACAGTAGGAAAAAAATAATTTGTTTGAGGATGTCAAGATTCTGTATTTTCTAAAACACGAGCCATGAACACTCCACAAAAAAACGTCAGTTTGTGACTGATCAAGGGTCTGTGACAAAGATGTCTGAAACACGTGGCCTGTCTCAATTGCAGAGAGACGCTGACCAAGAGGAAACATAATGACAACATGTTAATTTGCCATGACTGAGGAGGTGGATGGCTGGAGTGGATTGTTATGGTGTCAGAGTCATGTGTGCGGTACAGAATGGCAGCCTGCAGTCGTCGGCACATTTGATTAACGGCCTAATGATGGATTGGCCTCCCCCACAAAGGGTGGACTTAAGTATATAGCTGCTTCATGCCACAAAATTAGGTTTGACCCCATGAGCTTCCAAAGCTTGAATCATTCGCCTGATTTCAACCAATCAGAAACTTGCAATGCTTGGAGCAAATCTAACTAACTGACCAGAGGATGAGGTTGGGGATTTTAAAGGCTTTTTAATTTTGACGGCGAAATATTTCGCCTTCCGCTCCTTTGCTGGGATTTAAGAGTTTTAAATAGAAAACAGTCAATGAATCAGTCATTTAAAACCTCTTGTTATATCTGCTAAGGCAGTACATTGATTTTTAAAGTTGATATTGCATGCCCAAATTAGCCTGACACATGAGCTGTATAAAGCGCAGGGTAACTAAACACATTGCTGTATTTCATGCAGTCACCGCATGAAGAGAGTCATTACTTAATTCTCTCGCTTTGCTCACTGCAGATTTCCTCAGTTGTAATTGCATGTCAGCACTTTCTGAATTGTCAGTGTTTATGGTATACATACATATGGAGATAGGGTGTAATGCATGTCTACAATGTTGCTTATTTGATGCATATATGCAATATGCATGCATGCAAATTTTTCAGCAATATGCATGAAAGATAATTACGTATTTGCTGACCTATGAAGAACAGACGCACACCGTCCCGTGCAACTGCTCACATGATCAGTCACACAACAATCTCACTCCCTCTACAGCACGGCAGCGGAATGGCAAGGGAAGCGATTCATTAAGGTCTGAAGCAAGATGAAGCATAAGAACAGAGCTGTAGTGTTAGGGACTGTAAAAAAATGACATGAAATTGTAGAATAAAAATGTAATGTAATTTTTTTTTCTCTTTCTTTCTTGCTTACTTTCTTTTTTCTAAGGAATTACTTGTTTTGGCTATTAATGTTATAATAACAGCACAATCTTCATCCAAAAAATGAATTCACTAGCCATACACAGAAAAACAAATTTTCCTCAGAGTAAAATTCTCTTTGTGTGAGGTAGAAAATTCACCCTGACTGACTGGCATCATTAATCTCTGAGAGCTGCGTGAGGTGGTAAGAGCATTTGGAGGGGCCCTTTCGACCTCTGTTAAAGGGACCAGCCCTCCAGGGGTCGGGCTGATGCAGCTTTGCACAGATCAACTCTGTCACAATCACAGAGCGGGTCATATGCAAAATATTGTGTCATTATATTACAACATACAGAGAAAGCCATTATTGTACCTGGGCACTAAAACTACAATAATGTGAATTTATTAAATGGGAATATTTAGGATTTAAGGAGATTATATGGCCATACAATACTGGATTTCTACAGCAAAGAGGCTCAGGACAGTTCTGCTGCTTTGCGGAACATATCAAGGGAGAACATTTTGCAGTACAGTACTTAAAGAGACAGTACCGTGTTGCCCGGGATGACCTGCAAAGAATACATTTGCATAAATGTGCCACACTAAGTAGGCTACACTTCAATTTCTAAGAAAAATGTGTCAGTCAAAATCCATGGGCCGTTCTTCCATAATATTCCGGTACTGACAGCTTTAATATTCAACATTCATATGGATGTATCCCTCAATGGTGCATCAAAGAACACATAATAAACCATAATAGAAACAGGAAGGTATAGAGTACAGAGTCTAACAAATCCTTCATTAACAAATGTTAGACTATTATGTTAAAAAACCACAACTAATAAATGATTAACTTGGTGTGTTATTAACAAATTGTCCATACACATTACAGCCATACAGACAGAAATAAATTTGCATTAATGAGGAATTCTAAATTCAGTAGTTCTAATCTCTCTTAGTATTCAAGACCAGCTATGTGTAAGCTGAACTGTCGATGGACCTCATGTCTGGTTAAGTAAGTGTACAACAGAGACAGCAGTTTAAAGCAATCACAATACACACCGATGCAGTGATTATATTGAGGGAACTACTGAAGCTCATTAAAGTTCTACAGGGAACCTCTGATGTCAATACAAACATTTTAAACATGATGAATTATTCACGTCACTATCATAAATCTCCTGAAAGAAATTACAATATTTGATCAGGCTGTTTTCAGTTAAACCCAACAGATTTTTATTTTGTTCTTAGGTTGTATATCTTCATGAGTTCTGTGTCAATGGATTATAGCAATACTCTATGGTGAATGATGTGAGGTGTTTGTTTGGCCTTTATTGTAGGTAAGAACAGATTTTTAGAGTAAGCAATGATGTAATTACTCAAGGTGGAGGTTTATAATAGGGCACTTGTGAACAAAACTGTGATTTAAAGCCTGTAGCGTTATGTAGCAAAGATGGTCACAAATAGTGTGGTTGCCAAATAATGCGTTAGATTATTCAAATCAAATTAAAGGTTTTGTCCAACAGCCCCTATGGAAATAATATTCACTGCTATTTTAGATATAAAGGGGAAAAGAAAAGGATTCAGTGTTGGTCTTTATGCATTGCAGAGATCGTCTGAATGGGTCCCTGGGCTGTAGAATGCGCCACACACTTGGCACCAGATGCTGTATAGAGAAATCACCAGAGCTGGGCTCATCAGCACACTTGCACCTGGGACTGCATCTATAGTGCTGCTCTTAAACTAATCCTCATTGGCAACAGCACTAAAGACACACTTGAAATGGTCCTTCAATCTGCTGATACAGGGTTAAGAAATAAGACAGGTAAAGAGATCAGGGATGAGAAAAGGAAAACGGAGAACGCAAGATAAATCTATGGTTTCTGCTAATGCTAGAATGATTAGCGTCATTAACCGCTGTGTGTACAGCGACCTTCACAAAAGTGCTACAAATTCTGTGTGCATTGCCTATTTGTACAAGCAAGGAGACTGCTCAAAGCATGCTACTCAGGGTGAAAAGCTGATTGCCTCTTTCTTAGCAGCAATGCAGCACTCAAGTCCTGCAGGCAATTTGACAAATGAGCTACGATCTAAGCTGAGGGGGATGCCTCCACTGCAGCACACGTCCCAGTGCGCACGTGCCCGTAACCAGTACTGCTGTAGATCATACGGTACATACAAGCCCATTGCATGCACACCGATGCAGGCAGGCGCACACACACGCACACGTGCTCAGCTGCAATGCTGTACTAGCTTTAGCCTAAAGCTGAGGTATCTGCTCTGAGCAAACAGTTCCATCAGCTATAATCACCTCCACAATGCAGCACTGAGCACCAACTCTGCGTATCACTGGACAACTTTGTCCTCGCTCTAAAGGATAAGGTGGTTTTAACCTTTAATTCCATCACAGAATATAAAAAATACTGCAAAAAAAATCCAGTAGCCTGTTTTGACTTGTTTTTCAGTAAAAAAACCCCAAGACAAAACAAGTAAACATCATAAATATATTCCGTTAATGTATTTGAAAAGCAGGAATGTGTAGGAAAATAACACTTTTAAAAATACAGTATTTATTTTTTAATATCTATATATTTATCTTAATATTAGGCCATTTTTTTCTCAGAAGAACTTACTAAGCTCATGCTTGGAACAATTAAAACAATTGGCCAATGAGGAAAGAACATTAATGCTATTTTCATAAAACAAGGCTTATTATATTACTATCTTTCTGAAGTAAATGTATTTAATTTCAAGCATGTGTAGATGTGTTTACTTTACAATATACCCCGTTTTGCATTTGCGCAATAATGAAGCTTTTTCTGCGGAGAGGAACCTCTTACCGCACAATATAAATGACAGCGTGGCGCAATCGCTCTCCTTGGTCCTGGGTTGATAGTTTACTGTGGGCTGTCAGACACACATGCTCTGCTTTGGAGAGCGAGTGATTTGCGAGTTGCCTGCTGGGACTCGGTATCGATTACTTTGAAATTACAGGTTTTAAAAGGTTGGCGAAAAAGAGAAGGTGCAAGATGCCCTCGTCTGCACGCGCTCCGGCAGTAATAAGCATCTTCAGCATATTGTGCTGCACTGCACAGGAAAATGTGAGTTTCACTGAGAGACAGCTGAGTGCTGGGTAATTTAATTCAGGACTCTCTCTCTCTCTCTCTCTCTCTCCCTCCACCAGCAGTGTAAAGTGAGCCGTTTAACCTTCAAAACTACACAAGCTTTCATCCAGCCATGAAGAATGACTGATAAATAAGCGTATTTAGCCTTTAAAGCAAATTAAGCATGAGAACTATTTTAAAAATGTTTTCTTTCGAAGACAAGCAGCAAATCTGATCAGTAAATGACATGGTAGATGCATATACTTCTAAGTCATGTAAGTCATGTTTACCACGGTAACATAATAGTTCTCTAAATGTTTTCATAATATTTTATGAAACCTAATAATAATAATATTATTTCTTTATTTTTGTACACCAAACAAACAAACAAACAAACAAATTAGTACTAAGTCAAATCTATGTCGAGTACAAGGTTGTTTTAAGTTCCTTTAAATGTGTGAATCCATCTAAACATCATCAAACAACATGCATTTGAGAAAAAACAAATCAATCAAATGTGACCTACTCCATTTAAAGTAACTTTGACCCAAAAACACAATATAGGTTTATGCACTACAGTAAAAATAAAGTCTCAGACAACATTTACATCATTATCAACAATGGTTTAAAATACTAACCCTTAATATTTGTAATATTATAAAGCTGAGACTTAGATTTTTATTTTAGTGTTTAAAATGGGCTTTTGGATCAAAATTTTTGGAGACTCAAAAGGATGAAGCAGGACACAAATAATATGTGATGTTGTGTAATTTTAATAGCTAAAAATACACCTATTCTGTCTGCTTCGGGTTTAACCTTCATATTTCCTCACAGGACACGAGAATCATTTTTGAAGGGCTTTTCTTTCATGTTGTGCCATGCAACATTAAACACAAGGTGGCAGAGACGAGCTTTTCTCCCGCTGATTCATACGACCACAAAGCCTCAGATAATCTCTCACATTAATCCCATCAGAAATAACACATAAAAATAATAATCGTTTCCTTGGCAACTTCATAAACCTACCAATACATTTCATAACATCTTGCCTTGTTGACTCATCAAAAATAAGTTTAAAAATCAATGTAATTATTAAAATGCAGGGTAAACAATCAAACCTATATTCTTATGTCCTGAAAGGTTCAAACATTCTTGTGTAATCACAAAAATAAACTACCTGCATGGGCAGTAACTAACACAGAAATGTAAAAATGCATAAACAAATAGAAAAAACAGTCATAGCAACAAATCTCTGAAATATTCCCCTTTGAAAACTTATTTCACAGTATATCTCTGCTGTGCCAACACCCAGACTGTCAGTTCAACAGCATGCCAGTCCTTCACTTCACAGTATGACCTCACTTATGGCTTCCATATGAAATAAACAGAACCAGCGCTGGAGAAAGTTTCTCCAGCCTGCTGATGGAATGACTCAGAGAGAGCGAATGTGTCAGAGCGCTGTGTGACGGTGGGATTAGCTCACAGTAAATTTCCTTTTCCTTAAGACATGTTACTCACTCTTACATTCCTTCACCCCACTTCCAGTTCCTGAAAAGAATGAGGTTCTTGTGCAGAGATGTTTGGTCCGCTGCTGAGGAAACACAGCAGGTGAGGGTCTCCGCGCCAAGGGCACATTTGTTTGTGTGACGATGAGACACCGAATCGGACCTTAGCAAAACCAATAAAACATTTTGAAAGAGTTAAACATCCAAACGTGATTTTGAGGGCACAGGAGAATTTGTTACGTAACTAGTTTTAAAGTGGATTCAGTATAGAATGACTCACATGCAAAAGAATTGTTTTGAATGTCTGTTTTATGTATAAAACTGTCATGTATAATCATTGTTAACTTGGTAGGATATTGTTTACTTGTTTTGCTCCTCTAAGCAACAATCTTCTAAATATTTTAAAGGGAACTCCCTTTGTACAGCTGCAGCACCGTTCTAAGGTCACGGTAACTTCTTCCACTAGAGTCAGAGAAGGACTGCGTATGATATTTGTACAGTTTAGTAAGAGCACCATAAGCTGGAAAGAAAGAGCTAAGATGAATGCATTTTCTTATTCTCATGTGTACCAGGGGCTCTTGGTGAGTGTCTGACTAAATAAAAACAGGTATTGGGCAACATTTATTCTACTTAAAGCGACTGTTCAGCCCCAAACGAAAATTCTGTAGTCATTTTTCCAAGGGGTTTATTTTGAAACACAAAATAAGTTCTAGCAGAAAGTGCGAGTTTCTCTTTCCATAAACAAACTGAATGGTGACCACAGCTGCCTCTTGTCCCCATCTACTTTCCTTTTATGAAAAAAGCAACTTCTGTTGAACATTATACAGTACTAAATATTACAGAAACACTATTTTGGGGATGAACTATTTCTCAAACCTGTTTGGCACAAAAAACAAAAGCAAATCAGACACAATAGAAAATAACCATTAGGAAACAAAGGGCTTTGTAAGAGCTGGGATTTTGTTTTGTAAATGTGCATTTCTGTTAATTAATTTTGTAGCATTTAAATAAAAGTAACTAAACTGAACACAAGGGGACAGTAAAACACTTTACACATTACAACTCCCTTAACATAAGAGTTAGCAATAGTGTTAAGCGACTAAAGGGATAGTTTACCCAAAAACAAATATTCTTTTAACATTAACTTAGCATATTTAAAACACCTTTGAAACAGCCTCAGTGAAACACAGAAGACATTAGAATGTTAATAAACGTTACAGCCTCAGTTCCCTTACACTTTCATCATGTGACAAAGTCCCACATCAACATTCTTATAAATGTCTCTTGTATTCAACATACAAAAGTCAGTCTTGAATTTACAAAACAATGACTAAATCAGAATTTAATTTGGGGGTGAACGATTTTTTTAAGATGAAATCCAATTTGCTTGCTAACTGTCAACTGTCAACAGTGTTCAGCTCACCTCTCCCCATCAATAAAACAGTTACAAGACCCTTGTAACTGAAATGATGGGCTGAAGAGGAGTGGTATATTGTGTAAGGTCTACAGAGAAGTTTACTGTCTCCAGACAGTAAGAGTTGCCAAGGTGCCTCGTTGTCTGTTGAGTCATATGAAGAGCCACATGAATCAGTCTCTTCAAGCAAGCGAATGCAGTCACTATACAAAGGGTGCAGCAAATAGGCTTGCAGGGAAATCATTTTGAAAGTGATTATAATAGTATTACTGTAATTGAAAACAAAAATGTAAAAATAACATTTAAAATTGTGTGGGGTGTGAGGGCCCAAGTTAAAGGTTGTAAAGGTTAAACACTTTGTCATCAAAAACCCCTATGAATTAAACACCATTCTGAATAACAGAGGGTCCCAATGTCGACAGTATTTAAGGCCTTTAATTAAAGCTTTTTAACACCACAAATAAATTGCACACATTTTGTTGTGCATTTGCACTACAAATCTAATCAATTAAAAAATACACCCACAGACTAATCCAAAATACTCATATTATTTACTCAACATTCAAATGAATGGAGAAATGGCAACACCTCACAAATTAAACTGCTTATGAGGTTTTACATTCTGACTATTAGCAGTATAAAGGGTGACTTTAAATGATAAAGGTAGTTCTAGCCCCCCAATGAATATCCTCATACAGATTGCTTATCATCATGATGTAGTCCACAATTAGCAGAGTTTATCAGGGGAAATGAGCTAAACAACAACAGCTCAGCTCATTTGGGAGGGACATTCAGCAGCAGCTGGGAGCTATTTGACCACGTGACTGGAGAGATGTTTCTGTCGCTGTAGCAGCCATCATTTCCCTCAATACAAGCCTGGTCTGAAAGACACGGAGAGGATATAGACATGGATCTGCACGGGAATACCGACTGAAAGGAAGATACTCGCTCCACTCCTTCGCCTATGGTTTATTTTTCGCCGTTTATCGGTCGCAGGTACGATTCGAAACGCCAGTCGTTGCGCGTATTTGTTTGTGTTTTGTGCCATCGGCGTGTGTTTACATGAATACGCTTACTCCGTGCGTTTTCTTACCTTTTGTCAAAGCAAACATCCAGTCGAGGTGCTGTATTCAACCAGCCGAAGTTTTAAAGCAGGAACTGAAACATACATGCGCTACTCTGTCACGCTTCTCTATGCGTCTCGGTGTTAATAATTCATTAGGATGCATTAAACAAGAACTACTTCCTGTGCTTGACGATGAGCTAATGTCTAGCTCTCCATATGCATTTATAAGCATTATTATTTTTCATGAGCAATGTCCTACCAAAGTTAACTGGAGAATTATTAATATCAGCGTTTCGTTGCATGTTATTGATCGTTTATACAAAAAGCCATTATAAAGACTTCAACGCGATGCGGATGGTTTTGCACGTACATGTTCATTGTTTTGTAAGTTGAACTCCATGGCAGTAAATATGTTCGTTTCAGACAATGCTTTACTTTCGGTTTGGGGTATTTAGGTGTGGAGGCATTTGTGTTAAACTATCTGTACAGCCGCAGAAGTTAAGATGTTAAAAGTGATTGTAGTTCTTGTTACATACTAACCTGTTGTTTACGGACAAGTTAACGAGTAACAGGTTAACGTGAACGGATAAATTGTGGCTGGGTATGAATCGGTTGTAGTGAATCCGCCGCATTAGGTTTCCAGGAAGACTGTAAAGATCGTTTCTGACCGCCTTTAAAGTTTGCTAATAAATCCTAGTAAGCATGTATTATATTCTAACATGTATTAATGCTCTCTAAGCTATTTAATGTACCTTTCTCTCATTTTATAATGACAGTGGTGGTTAAAATCAAGTTACCACAATTCTTAGTAACAACGTGAGTAACTTACTAGGCAGAAACTAGTTTGCGGTACCGTTTTGATTCATTGGGTGTAAGAGGCATCTTGTTGATATGGTTTGAAAGGACCCACAGGATGGTCAGTATATTGAATGTCAGATTAACGTATCGGTAGGTCTGAATTTCTTATTAGAAGATGGAGATGATCTGTATCTGTATCTCATCTTACTGTGTTGAAAGCTGATTAACACAGATGTTCAGCTTTGTCCACACCGGCCAACACTGTAATGTAGAGGACATCCTGCAAAACTAATCTGGATTACAGCACGGAAACATTTTCATATACTGTAAACAATATAAACATGCCAAGTGTAGTTGGTTGTTTTCTCTATCCACAGAGAGCGTTGGTTGTAAAGAGAATAACGTTTTATTAACACCGGATGGCCTAGATTTTTAAATATATAGAGGATTCAGATTGTTAGAAACATTGCCCTAAAACACACGTATCTTTACAGTGATAAGAGCTAATGTTTTGGCTTTGAAAAAAGGATTTTATTGTTTATTTTGGAATTTGAAGTAGACATTGGCTAAAAGTTTGTGTAAATTGAGCTTTGAGAGTTTCAGTCCTTTTAAACCTACAAATCGGGTAAGAAAAACCTTTGGCCTTCTACAGAAGTTTAGCAATCAAACTTTTGCTTTCTTTTGCAAAAGATTTTTTTGCTGATTCTTTAGACTTTGTACTGCGCTTGTTTAGAAATGCAATTCTAATCCATATTTAACAAAGCTAAAGATTTTTAAATAATTATGTGGCCGCGTGGTCACAAAGTACCAAGCTTTTATCATTTCGAGTATCAAATGTTTGCACTGCTGTTAGTGCAGTTATAGACACAGGTGAAGGGTCCCTTACACTTGGCTGGAACTGATAACACCCAGAGGTCAAATGATCATTTTGGCTTAGATTTAAACTGCACTGAGGTCTGATTTTGACACTGCAGTTTGCAATTCTGTTTTTAAAAGATGTGCTTTTTGTGTGCTTCAGATCACAGGTTTCATTTAGCTATCTAAATAATTCTCAGGTTTTTGCCATTTTGAGTTGGCACAAACTTATCTGTTTTAAATTCCATACTTCAGCCTTACAGAATGAACGTTCTGTTCAGAAAAGCAGTTTGTTGTTGGCAAGACCTTTTTAAGTTTTTTTTTTTTTCGGGGTGTCTGAGGCCAGTTGGATAGCTTGGGTATTGTTTCAACATAATATATTTTTATTTATTATTGACTCGCAGTATACTGTATCAAATGAGTGTCCATTAGGATCATTTTAAGATCCTTTGAACCTCATGCCCTTGTTATTTCATTGGCTTTGTCAAACCCAGCGTTTAATTTGCTTATGTAACCACTAATTTAGTGAAATAACTCATCAGGCCTACAATGCAGCCAGTCTCCACACGCAGCAGTAACTGTAAACTAATGAATGCTGAGCTATTTGAAATTTATTTTTAGTTCTGCTGATTTGCATAGTTTTATGGCCCATAATTGGTGTGGTTGAGGGTATGAATGTGTTTTGTTGAGATTTCAGCACTACATTTTCAGCTGTTTGACTCTAGAAACTAGAATGTACAGCTCATAATTAAACATTTTACCAGATCAGACATTTATTTTGGGACAGAAGAGGGCTTCTGGGTTTTAAGCAGAAGAGGGCTGTAGCTCTTGTAATTCAAAGCATTTTTGACAGTTAAGTTCACAAATTCTCATTTAAAATGCAGCGTTTCCTTGTGTTACATGGAGATCTAGTTGCAAGACTAGCTAATGTGAACACTAGCTTCACCTTTTTACCTGTAAGGTGAGTAAATCCAGTTGGACTGATTGCGACAGATGAAGTATCACAGTTGATACTGTTCAGGATGTAGCCTGTGAAATCTCTAGCCCTGTTGCACTGTTTGTTGTGTGTATGAATGTTGACACAACAGGCTGACAAATGCAGATATTGCAGCTGAAATTGTCCTTATAGCACTGGTGATGTTATCATTTTTCCAGCAAGTTTAAGGGAAGATGAGTAATACGCAACTAACCATTGAGTTTTGATGTTCCTCTGTGAACCCATCATGAGGTAATAAATATTGCTTGGTATTTTAAAGTATTCATGTTTTAGTTGCTCCTACCTTTATTGGAAGTAAAGAAATGGGTGGAGAATGCAGAAGACCGTCAAAATGGAAAGTGTTGCCTTGTCACCATCATGCCAAAAATTGCATCACCCTACTTCTGATCTCCACATGATGCTGTTGAGGCTACAGGAGTTAAATTTGAGTCTGTCATTAGCGCTTCATTCAAATGTGAGTTAGCCATGATCAGGAGATTCCTAACAAACAAATTCAATGGTATTGAATTTATTTGTGGTGGCGGGGTGTCATGGCGGTGTTGCAGAGCAGTTGTGTTCCATCATGATGGCACCTGCTGTGGCTTGGCCTATAGGCACATGAGGCTGTTCAACTTGTCTTGTGGGTGCGTGATAGATCAGAATACTCGTCCTCTCGTAACTGCTGTGTAGACAGCTGTCAGCTCCACAGGGCCTGTTAGACAGCTCAACAATATTATTTCTTTAATCTTGGGTGAGTCCTATTCACTTTGACACTCCCTTCACACTCTTTTCTTTAGATTCATATTAGATCTTATGGGTTTTAACCTCAAGCTTTGTTCCCATTGCTTCCCATGCTTTGTTTTAGTGGTTCATCACCCTGTTATGTCACCCAAAACCTGTTTTTAAAATTTAATTCAAAGCAAGACCTTAAGTCATTATCAGTGGCTGAGAACCATTTGCTAACTAATTAATGATGTGCATTAGATAACAGGATTAGGGTTTTTTTAAACAGTTTTGTACCGTTTGGCCATTAAGGTTATGTATGGTTATGTAATTACTTAAGTGCATTTCTCTTTAGGAAAATCTTTTAAATATTAATGTATAATAGGCTGGTTTCAGATTCTGACTTTTGGATGTTTCTTGCATGGTATTTACATGAGACGCTCTTGAATGAAGGCTAAACAAAATCCTATAGGCTTTCATTTTAGTATTCTAATTCATTATTGTTAGTTCTATACGTGTCCCATTTTCATCTATGCACACTGTCTGAATAGAGTGTCTGTGTGGCATTTCGGTTGACACCATGATTTGTCGTCATCTACTCTCAGTCCTACTTTGCCCCTCACTCACAGCTGCCTGCCAGATGCCTCA
The DNA here is from genome assembly GCA_036877545.1 of Yasuhikotakia modesta. Taxonomy (NCBI): domain Eukaryota; kingdom Metazoa; phylum Chordata; class Actinopteri; order Cypriniformes; family Botiidae; genus Yasuhikotakia; species Yasuhikotakia modesta. Next base: position 29,135 of record JBAJNP010000529.1, read on the forward strand.
GTTTCATGATTAAAACCTGTCCAAGATAATGTCCCAATTTCAGTGTGCCGTCCGTCATTTTGCAATAAGCACAGTGCAACATCTGTGTGTTTTCATTTATACCAGAATAAGGCAAAAGGTTCGCATTAGGGCAAAGCGCACAATTCCTATTGGACCAATATCCAAATTTAGACCAAGCTTAGGTTATAGTTGTGCAAAGCGCCAAAGTCTAAGAAAGATTGTAGTATTTTTGTGTTGTGAATAAATCTAGACTAAACCAACACTGAAGGTGTTGGAAATCAATATAGTATTGAATCATTTCTCCAAGTCTAATCCCATGATCCCACCCCTAATCCAAGTAGAGTGAAGGTTAGGACTTCAGGAGGTCATGGATATTACAGGGGCAAGAAAAGTCTAGGGAAGCCCAGTCTTGCATAAGTATTTAATGTGGACTTGATGGTCAAGACAAAACCTGCCTCTGTTCCCCAGGCCCAACAAATCCCTAGAGCCCCCTCCGCATTTCAATCAGCCCTGTGCAGAGGGCTTCAGGGAACCAGCTGCAACGCCTCTGCCCGTAAGTACCAAAATGATGAATAAACAAAAACACACCATGGTGTCACCACCACATGACCAGCCAGACGGCATCATGCAAAACCACCAGACGGGGAGCGGAGGTGATGCTGCAGGATGACATCACCTTACTGCCGCCTATCACACCATAATGCAATCTCTCATTACAAATGGTTATCGAGTCCTAACAGCTCTGTTAAAAGGCTGCCTGCGTTGGTGCTTTGCCACGGGGCTTAATTGCTTTGGGCAAAAAGGGTGTGCAAATTAACATGTTTCCCACTTTCTAAAGGTTGGACAGCCATTGAAAACTATATTGTTTGGCATTCGCAAACTCGCCACCCATTTCTTGGTGTTTCTTTGGCTCGGGTGGACCAGTGACGGAGAGGCGTGACCCATTTAAAAGGCTGTTTACTTGTATTAGAGAAAGGACTGAGATGCTCCTGAATGCACTCGTCTACAATTCAATTACCCTCGGGCCCCTTCAGCAGCCCATTACAGAACCCTGTTTTCCATTAGCTGTTTTGCTAATTTCCGTTCTGTACAGCAAGAACATGAGACTTTTGACATGTTTTTCAGACCTGTAAATGAGTCATGAGCTTTTTAAAATGTATATAAATAAATACCAGACTGCCCCAATTGTTGAATATCAGATTTAACAGTGATGTAATTTAGGAGGGCAGGAATTGCATTAGAAACCAGGACATTAGGAGGGGATTTCAAACACTGCACTATGTCTAGCCTCTATATTATATATTTTTCCCATGTCCAACCTATTTTGCCACTGACCTTGTCTGGTGGAATATTGCCGGGCTGAATTTGTGGTTCTTTGTGAAAACAGATCTGCTCTGTATTATTATTATTTTTAAAGCCAGACTTTTTATTGCTTTTCCTGTTATCTTCAGGCTAGACGAGCTTAAAAGAGGAAACGGCCTGTCTTTCCCTCCCTTATTTCCTATTTTTAAAGGGCATTGTGTGAAACAGTCGACAGGATTGTAGTGAAGCAAGAGGTTCCTCTATACTCTGCCTTGTCATGTGATGTAATAGGACTCTGAGAAGAGCTCTGGACCAATAAACTGTATTGTAATACAAGTGGGGCATTGAACATGTGACTGACAGAATACAGTTACTGCACTATTAACAGTCGATTGCTGTTTATGGGGTTTGTGGAGAAGTAGATTTAGCGTGAGAAAAGATATTGTTGATCTTGGGTTAAATAAAGCTTGTCAATCCAGGGTATTTTTCACTCCTCAACCTGATGAGTTATTAGAAGTTAAAAATGTGGTTAAGAGTTATATAATGGCTGCTTTAAAAGATTTTGGACTTAGTTTCTGAAATGAGCTGTTGTTCTTAACTGTGAACTGTTCCACTGACACATTTATAAAACCAGATATCGGCTTGTGTAATGTACATGATGCAATTGCGAATTTGGGGCTGTTTTTATGTGTCGTAGTTCACAGAGAGCTGTGAGGGGAAATGGTTTCATTTTGGATAATTCTCCAGTGTTCCACTTCATGCATGTTTTCTATGTTTTAAGGACTTGTGTTGTGGTGTGGAAAAAGGCAACAGTAGGAAAATTGATTTGTCACAGTCATTAACTGTTGTGTGTCTTGCTTTTATCTCCCTCTAATCTCCCCAGGTGAGCTTAACTAGCAGCTGCTTTGACCTGGTTTCCTGGCAACTACCAACATAAAAACAGTCGCCTTGGCCTCCTGGTTGGTGGAGGTGCAGAGGTGAAGGAGTGGACCCCTACTGCTCTCTCCTTCTCTGTCTTTTGCTGTGTTTTGAGACGGAAGGGGGAACGCGGCGCTGTCAAAACTACCCAGAGCATGGGGCAGAAGGTTCCGGGAGGCATTAAGACTGTGGACATGCGAGACCCAGCGTTCCGGCCTCTCAAACTGGAGCTGCAGGCGCTGGATTACACCAAGCCGTCCCGCCTGGATATGTTGTTAGACATGCCACCTGCCTTGCAGGATGTCCAAGTGCAGCACTCTTGGAACAATGACGACCGATCGCTTAACATTTTTGTTAAAGAGGACAATAAACTCATATTTCACCGGCACCCTGTGGCACAGAGTACAGATGCTATCCGGGGCCGAGTGGGATATACAAGGGGACTGCACGTGTGGGAGATCAGTTGGGCCATGCGCCAACGAGGTACCCATGCCGTCGTTGGCGTGGCAACGGGCGAGGCCCCGCTGCATTCTGTAGGATACACTGCACTAGTAGGAAACAATTGTGAGTCCTGGGGCTGGGACCTGGGACGCAACAAACTCTATCATGATGGCAAGAACCAGCCCAGTAGGACCTATCCCGCTTTTCTTGAGCCTGATGAAACCTTTATCGTCCCCGACTCGTTTTTGGTGGTTCTGGACATGGACGAGGGGACGCTAAGTTTTATCGTTGATGGACAATATTTAGGGGTTGCTTTCAGGGGACTCAAGGGAAAAAAGCTATACCCTGTAGTAAGCGCGGTGTGGGGACACTGTGAAATCAGAATCCGGTACATAAATGGACTTGATCGTAAGTATCATACTTGTTTTACTTGTTGCAAAACTTTATGCTTTATCCTTTTAGTAGGTGTCTTGGCAAATGTTGTGGCCATTGTTTGTTTCCTAGGACTGTTACTGTATCATTCTCACTGCACTGTTTTCATGGCCAAAAGAATTCACAGTAAAGCTATTATTGTGTAGTATTTAGACTATAAATCACTGTTATTAATATTGTGGTTGTCTGTTCCCGTACACTGCGACACCTCTAGTGTGTCCATATAAATATCTCTAGGGTGTACTGTGGTTTGCCTAACAGTAGAAAGTGGTCAGAGTGTTTCTGAAAGATTTAAGATCCATTAATTGTGATGGCAGTTTTATTTACCTGATAAAGGCCATGACGCAATTCATTATCTCACATGCACATATCCAGGAAGCGAATCATTAGACTAGCCATGTTGCTTCTTCCTCATTACACCATTAGCAGATTAAACTGAAGCCTGTGGAACATTTAGAGACCGTTGAGATTTTTCCTGGTGATAAATAT
>JBAJNP010000529.1:32799-85766 GCA_036877545.1 Yasuhikotakia modesta
TTGTTTTAGCATTTGTGTGAGTTTATAATATGCCTTCCCTCAAATTGCGCATGTTAAGGGCGCATTACATTAGCAAATGCAGTTTCTGCGTCTTGCTCATTTCCTCTCCCCCGGCATGCTGTAATGAGTCAGTTTTGGAAGACATAATTTGTGACGTTATCGCTCTGTGGTCGGATAATGAAAGGATGCAGGTGAGGACCAGACTTGCAGCTGTCCCTGAGAACGCCAGACATGACTGCTGTTGGGTAACCCGCCCTGTTCTCGGTGGAAACTGTCTACTGCCTGCTAATGGTGCCCTGTCCAATGAAACGCATTTGTTTTTTTGTCTTGATGTTTTGCATGCTTTCCACCATCTGAATGACTCGTAAATATTTCCTTACGTGAGCCATGTGTTTAATGAAGGCCTGAGTTTGGGAAGTGTTGCTACTGTGTGTGCGCGACACATCAGTTCAGGATGCAGGTGTTCCCATTTTTGGAAAATTCTCGACCCGGTGTGCAAGACAAAAAGCCAGATTATTACTCAGCCTTATGAGTCTGAGGCTTTGGCTTCCTGTGACCATCTGTCTTATGTCAGGGTCTTTAACGCATTCCTCATCATGCTTGTATTCGACAGAGGTATAACTACCGTTATTTATCTTTAACATCATTCTGTTTTGTTTCCCCAGCGTCTCGTTAGCCAAAGTGTGTGTTTTTATGAAGTGATCTCAACATCCGAGCAGGTGCTGGTGTGTGGAAAGAGTTTTTAAATGCACAGCACATGGGCTTGTTATATGATCTGACTAAAGAGGACCGGTGGGAGAAAGAACTAGGGATGTGCAAATGTAAATGTTCATAATCAGCTAGTTAATGGGTTTTCTCTGCATGACTAGTCTGTTGTGAGGAAGAGATGCTGTTTATGTTTGTTTTCTATGGAGTGTGTACATAATACAGAAAACTGGTAAATAAATGAAATGAAAGGCATCCAGATAAACTAGTCTACCTCACTAACTGAGTAATTAATTGTTGGATGACTAGTTCACCATCCTAAACATTTTGCATTTTGGTAAGGCAATTCTGGTAATGAAACTGATGGTTTAGGGCCAGTATCACCTGTTAAAAGGTTTGCACAGTGTTTGTCTAATCTGTTTGTCTCTCTCTGTCCCTTCAGCTGAACCCCTGCCGTTAATGGACCTCTGTAGACGCTCTGTGCGGGTGGCATTGGGGAGAGAGCGGCTGAGTGAGATCCATGGACTGCCCTTACCTGCCTCCCTTAAGAACTACTTGCTGTACCAATGATGACAGTAGTGCCTCTACAACAGATCAAGGCATTGGCCTGTATTTGTCTCTGGGATTTACTCTTTCTGGCAAGCCTGTTTTATTACCGTTTCATTTCAGTTGTTTTTTTGGTTTTGTACCATATTCAGTCACTGGATGTGGAACCAAAAAGTCTTTTTTTAAAATCAAATCAAGGGTGTCTCGCTGATGTCAGACGCTTGTATGATCAAGTGTAAAAACCTTGGTGTGTCTTTTCTTGCTTCACTTATTTACTGGAAATTCAACTGAAGGCTTCTGTCAGAACCCTGTGGCAGATACTCGCCTGAAAACAAGAACATTCTTTAATCATGACTTGGCGACACCTCGGCTTTTTGTCAGGATAGGCCTTTTTAATTTTTTTTTAATGAAATGTGTTGGCATACCTTATGCATTCTTGTATCATGTCATTAATTTGAGGGTCTATATAGCAACTCATTGCGGGCAATGCAAAAAACATTAGCTTGTCAAGACCTTTTTAGATTTAACAACCAGCAAGTTTTGATGCTCAAATTCTATCTGGGTATTAATATTAGCTACATTTTTGTAAATTTTCAGTTTCGGCATGCTATCCCTCCCTTTTAGTCAATATAATGAGGTAGCTAAGTCAACTTGCAGTGGGTAAAAACATGGACACATGACCCAGGCAGTGTAAGGTAATGGGTTCCCACCCGCTTCTGCCGTGTTAAAAATAGCCTGGTTTAGCTGTAAATCTGACAGTCTGGCCTGGGAAAAATAGCCGTTGACGTCTGCGTCTATGGTGGGGTGGATTGAAAGGCTAGAATCCATGGTAACAACCAAAGCTAGTGTGTTCGTACTAGCTTTTTATCATGATCGTTTGTTTAGTCGCCAAGTCCCTCGCTGCAATATCTGAAGTGCCTGGCTCACGATACTGGTATATGACAAAAAGAAAGCCATGATTTGAACTCCTTTTATATTAAATTAATGATATCACTGTGAAACTATGTAGCATACATTAATCATTAAGAACTTGTATAGCTTGCTTTCTGTAACAGTCTTAAAGTCCCGTGAAACCCATATCCCACAAGTCTGTACTCTGATTTTGGCTGTTTTAATCACAGGAGGACTTTTAACCTGTTGATCTGTTGGGATGGTGACGCTGCTGTGTGGCGTCTATGAATTAACCATGTCCTCTAATTTAATCTGGGGAAATGTTCATTTTTCCTTTGCTCTTTTTAAGACTTGATGCAGTGAAGAGGAGAATGCCATGCATTGTCTTTTTTTTCCATCCTAGTCTTTTTAGATGTGTAAATGTAGTTCATGTTTGGCAGCCATTTTGCCAAGCATGAGGGGATAGTTTGACTTCCTGTTTTTAAACCTTTCCTGCTTGCAGACCATCTTTCTCTTTGTATTCAGTGATGTAGATAATATTGGTAACTATCTAATAAAGTTTATTATTATTGACCTGTTCTCTAGCTGTGGTTTTTAATGCTTAAATTTGACTTTAAAGATTGTTAAATCAAAAAATTTTTTGGTTTTGTTGAACTAAAAGGTAGAAAGGTAGTCTTTGTGCTGCTGGAGAACTCAAATGTTGACACAAATGAATACAAAATGTAGTTATTTGAAACATTATACGTTTTATTTCAACTACAACCAGCTAGTAAGTGGCAAATGATGGATGGCTGTGACATACTTGGAAGCCATTGGCTGCTTTAAATCTCTCTGATATGCCGCACCCAAGCCTCCTGTTTACATAGGAAATACGTCAAGACGGGAAAGATAACTGCATGTCAAACTGTCATTTAGGTCTAATTTGATTACGTCTTTACTGAGACAAACAGCAGCAGGGATTTTAGTTATACACCATAGCAGTCCATTGCAGGTTTTGTCTTGGTGTAGAAAAAATGCACTTATGTATTTCTTATGTATTATGGAAATGTATATATGTAAAATGTATACAACTAGCTTTGTTCTTTAGCAAAATTTCAACGACTTTTTTTAGTCTCTTTATTAAGAGGACAAGCAGAAAATAGGTAAATTTAGACTAAAATGTTATTTTCAGGCATAAGTCAGTATTTACCATGACCTCTTGGCACAAAGCAAATCTTGAACTATTGAGACTATCCTGAAATCATTAGCTTAAAGTCATTTTTACTGCTATTGCTCCAGTGTAAGGGGTGCAGGGTAACCATTTTCCACTTTATCCTATAGAAGCAGTTTTTATTTTCTTTTGTAATTTATATGTTAATGTTTAAATGAGACCAAAGACCAAAATTAAAAACACAGTAACCCTACCAACAGGCTACATGCTTGTTCTGCTTTAAAGAGCTCTTCAATAACATTTGTACTTGGAACATCAGAAAACATTTTATTCATTTCTCGAAAAAATAAACATCGGAAACTTTATCTGTAGACATAACAGCTCGAAAGTTAAGGCAAGAACAAGGCTAACTGTTCCAAGCAAACTGCATATCTTCTGAAAACTCCCTGACAGCTGTTTTAGGTTTGAAGAAGCATCAGAGATCTCCGGCTAGCTCAGCGCCTAAGGTAAATAAATTGCTGTGCGTGATGGAGAGGATTATCATATCAATGTTCCCACTGTCATTCTTATTGCTTGGTTGCCATAGCAATGTGTTTGCATACACAGAACTCTGGAGCTTTAGCGTGAGGTCATTCATTTCAAGTATGCAGTTTGGCTGGAACACTGTGCTGTTTGGGTGTCTGGAACAGCACATTCCTGTCTTCAATATTCCTTCAAAATGGTGAAAGCTGGGAGTTTCTGTGTATACTTTTAGGAGACAAACGGCTCCATGTTGGCTTATAATTCTAAAAATATGTTATCGGTGGCAAAACTGTTTCTCAGGTTCGAAAGCAAATGGACTGTGCTGTTATAAATTGAAGTCATGTTTTAAGGACCTTGCGATCTACAAGACGTGCTTTTGGATGATGTAATGTGTTTCCGATTTTTATAATTTCCAGCACTTGACTCTTTGAACTAGTTGTTATAACCAGGCCTAGACTAAATGTGTCTATTCTGAGCTCATTTAGGACAAGGTGTGCTGAATTCTGCAGTCTGGGTTCAAAAAAAGGTGTCATTCCAGTATGAAACTCATCACCCAGTCTCCAAGAGGACATTAGCTTATCAAATACCTCCATCCAGCTGGATCATGCAGTTTTGTATGTCCTGCGTGAAATTGGTTTTATTTATTGGTAACAAAATGGGGGCAAATACAGCAGTCCTTTGTAAACTAGCAATTTAGGGTTTAAATGTAACTGGTCAAAGTATTGTAACAAACTGCTCTCATGAGACTTGTGCCGCAGGTACACCCTGTAGTATTTACCTGAAAAGATTAACAGCAGTTTTTGCAATTGCTCTAGTTTATAAATAAACAAGACAGATCATTAATTCTTTCATGTTTGCAAGCAATATTCTTTGGCATATTAAGGCATGTACAATCTCTTCAGAAACCCTCAATTATAAATGAATCTATAGTCAACGTCAGTCTTGGAAACATATTTTGGCTTTCTGCTTGTGCTTCCTTCGCCTTGGGTGCAGATCACAGGAAGCTAAATTTAAAGAGGGTTTTTTTACTTTTTTTTTTTTACTTTTACTAACACAAGATTCTCTGAATACAGGATCTCCTTGTTACGTAACCACCAAACAAGAGCTCAAGAGAGTGACTGAGAAACTTGCTTTATCTTTCTCTGCCTGCTATTATGAACACTGTCTATGGTTTTAAAGTCACACACAAAGCAACACTTGCATATAATGGTTTTATTTCTGCTTTGAACAGCAAAGCCAAGCCATGGAACAGAAATGTATGACTGCACTAGAATATATTGATAGAATATTCCTGCCACTGTTCTTTGTTAGTTTGTTAAAGGTTTCAGTCTTAAGTGTTCATTTAATTAACAGTTATTCTTTTGTATTGTAAAACAAGAACTTAACCTAAATGTTTGAACAAAGGAAGTAGATTTTTCTGGTATGTATTATTGTACTATATTTTTTATTAAATGTAAGTAAAGAGAATTTTGTGTCTGGGAAACCTAGTTGTACAGCTGAGGTCACAAATAAAAACATAAAAAGTGACTTATTGCACATAACTAATTTTAGATGCTCTTGCATTGACAGGAGGGTGTGATTGGAGGGTATAATATCCTTCTTCAAAATTCTCTCAGAGGCAACAAACTCATGAGGTGTTACTTCAGACACTGTTCTGATATGTCCTGCGGTTGTATGTGTAAATATTTTTGGTCCCTTATAATGACGTCAGTCTCTTTCATCACATATTGAGCCCAGTCTTCCAAAGAGTCAAGAAGTTTTCATTCTCACATTGTATATTTTGTTCTGCACTGTACGTTTCACACCGTACAGTGTTTACGTAAGTCTATAGGACAGGAATTCGGAGCAGACACATAAATGACAATACATGGTGCTCTGAGGACTAAATCAAAGGGAAATTTCTGTTTAGACTAGACTGTTCCAGATGGTCCGGAGAGGTACGAGATCAAACCAGACACTGAAAATCATTACCATGTGAAGGTTTTAAGAGGTAAAGTAGAGAGACAGCTTAAAAAGAAAACAGCCATTAACCACTCGCAGGGCTGAAAAATGGGGAATGAGCCATATCAGGGAGGGAAACCTTCAACGGGGTTGGCAAGTAGATCTTTTCAGGTTGTTTCCAAATGATGATATATGCTGATGAAAATTCAAAGGAAAGAGTGAGGGAGAAAAATGGCAGTGATAGAATAAATGTGGCAAGAATCTTGTGTCTCAAAGCTTGTGTGAACAAGCCGATCCAGCTGCAGAAACAATGCCATAGCTGACCTGTAACTTTCACTGGGGAATGTAGTTCACGGAAGAATGGTTATAAGTTACCCAGGAATCTGCTCTCCCCGGACTGCTTGCAATGGCCTGCAGGAGAACATTGTCGTGCGCTTCCCGTCCTTGGTTTCAAAGGTCAGTGGAGTCTATTAAATTCAGATGTGTTGTACATCTGAGTTTCACATTTAAGATTCCATATTTTCTGTAGAGGATGAGGAATTTTATAGGCCAATATATACAAAATTCCATGATGTCAAACTTGGTCCACTGTGTCTTCAAGGACTTAAATTAACAAAAATAAGGAAGTTAAAATAAATGTTTACCAGACATATAGATTTACAATTGTCTTCATACAATATAAACAATATTGGACCTTGCGTGGCACATTCCTACCCAAGCTTCCTGTTTCAACAGGAAATGCATCAAGCCACAGGATCTTTAAACAGGTGGGTTAAATGAACATTTTCCATTAAGAACCATATAACTCAGAAATAGTCTCAGTTCTTTTCAGATATTATTGGTAAATGCCATAGCTGGCTTTGAAAAACATTATGCCATGTGTTTCTGATGCTGAGTATTTTCAGGAAAAGAAATTAATTCTATTAACCTTTGCCAGGGACTCCCTCTCTCTCTCTCTCTCTCTCTCTCTCTCTCTCTCTCTTTCTCTCACTTGTCTTTCAGGCACGCCATCCATGTCCTCTACACCTGCCAAGTCCATCATGGCTACTGCCAGTGCCTGATGCTTAGTGGAGTGAGTAGTCATGGAGGCTGGGAAGGGTTTAGATTCAAGCTGTTCTCTTGGCACACTTGAATTGAGCTCCATGCCAATGAATATCACAGGGGCTTTGCCTCCTAAACAGGGATACCCCTCGAAAGAGCTGGGCCCCCAAACAACTCCATCTTCTCCACCTTTGCCAGGCAAAGGGTTTATCTGATGTTTGCTTATATAAACATAACAGCCCTGAATATATTTTGTTAACATGTGACTGTTGTTATGTCACATGACCATAAAAAAATTCTTAAGAAACTACTTTTTGTGATGATGTGAGCTTGGAACATTTTAGTCTAAACGTTGTCAATGTAACGTTATGTATTCTCTCCCCATAGCTCCACCATATAACCGAGATGAAATGTGATGCTGAAAAATACATATGTTCACTGATTTATGACCAGCAGTGTTGAGCCAGAGAAGAGTTTTGCCCGACACTCGCTTCCTTTATATAAAATATCTCCTGTCTTCATAATGTCTCTATGTCGTTGGCATATTACAGTTTGTGGTTTTAGTGGCTTAGGTTTTTAGATGAGATTAATTCATTTTTTGTGCTTTTCTTATTCAGACGTGTTTCAGATATATTTGTTTCGCTTTCTTTTAAGGGCTGAAAGACAAGCGGTATGTTTAGTGCCTCAAACGTTCGCGGTAACCGCAGTGATTCCTAGAAAAGCTTCAGCGCTCAGCAGTGACTCATTTAAACCTGCGACTGATTCTTATCAGCCTTTAGACGCAAGACGCTGCATGTCCGATCTCAAGCCTGCTGTTTAAAAACGCCTCGTATTAATGCAGTTACGGTTACGATAGACCCACGCTTCCTTTACGATCTTATCTACCTACATATACGGAAGCTGAACCCATTAAAAGAGGATTTAAAGCTTTGAAAGTTTATACTTATGTTCTAGGGCCGCATGAGCGTCACAATTTCGCAGCTGAAAATGCGCAACGTTGATAATCATCTGCGACTCTTTTGATCCGGTTTTATGTAGGTTAATAATGTAAGCATGGTAAGTGCTGTGATTTCTATTCTCCTGCATGGAAGGGTGAATGCATTCTGTGGCAGGAGCCAAACGGGAAGTGTGACTGTGCGTCTGTGCCACTGCAAACACGGTACCATCTGCTGTTTCTTGCCCCCTCCCTTCTACCGGATGTCGCGCAGAGGGAGCGCCGCGGCCAGATATTAACGGTGTATTAGGTATCCCGAACCTGGGACAAGTACAGTCTGACCCTCTTTAGACTGGGTGGGTTTGATGCTGAAAATGGGACAGTAACTCCCTGCATGGCCTGTGTCACCTTGTTTAGTTAACCACTATGCATTGCAGAACAATCGTGTGACGTATAATCGTTGCGGCACGTTAGCGGTCTTGCAAAGAACACGTACGTGACATTGTGTTTGTTGTGAAAACCTTTGGATAGTCATTTCGTATGTTGCATTGTTTCACAGCAGGTTTATTTACCATATCAAAACGGATTCATTTTAAGCCCAATTACGCGCGTTTGAAATGCGATAGAGTTTCTTTTCCATTTATAGATGCATGACAAACACACGCTCTTTGCGCAATTTAGCCCCTTAACGCGCTAAATTGCGGGGAATAATTTTGCCCATGTGTTTCGTTCAGCCCGAGGGCAACGCTGGAGAAGTACCACCCAGTAGAGCAGGAGACGGGGTAAACTCACGCCTGTTGAACCCCTGTGCGTTAAGTGGCCATTGCCAGTCATGGAAAAGAACGTAATTACGGCAAATAGCTGCCAGAGCCCCACTTGAAAGTGGAAAATGGCGAACAGGGCTGATTAATGAAGAGCCTGTTTGTTTAAGTGCCCCGTTTAATTAGGCAGTCAATTTATCATAGTTAACAGCAGTAATTACTCCACTACTTCAATATGTGAAGCCCAAAGGGGGATGGATGCTGCGACTCTGAGGGTCCGGGCTTCTGAATGACGGCTGGAGCATGGAGAGAGGTTGTGGTTCAGACAACCTCAGCCTCTTCCACCATATCACCCTGATTCATCAAGACTGACTCATTTACCTACTGCAGTAACACACGTCTGACTGGGTCAACACTAACTATAAGTCATGCAACTGTTTTCTGTTATTCATTCAGGGTGTGGGCAAGTGCTTGTTTGGTGTGGTTAAATGCAAAGTGACACAGCATTTTTGACAACACACTTTTAACCATAAGGCTTTGTAAGAACATTTATGGAAGTTGTTGGCATAGGTTAGTGGCCTGACCTAAATTGTCAGCCCTAAAACGTTAGAGCACCACACAGACAGAAACGCTTCAAAGTTAATTTTAAGAACTTAACAATGCATTCCACTTCCTGTGATGGCACGCTACACGCTAAAGTCCTGAATCACGTCCCTCTAAAATATGTGAGTTTAAAAGAAATTTGGGTAGTTGCTGTGCAGCCGTGCTACTGTGCAAAGTTCTGCTCTTGAATTGTATCTCATGCTACACAGTCCAAAAAGCATAAAAACAAAATGTGACTTCATTATAGGCAAATATTTGCACTTCTGGTGGAGTTGAAATCAACTGACCTCAGGCAAGGTTTAATGATATAGCCTCTTTACAAACACAACAGGTTAAACAATGTCCAGAGATGTACAAGTTTGGCATTTGATACAATTCTAATGGTCTTCTTTTTGGTTTAACAAATGCAGTTAAAACTACAATTTGTGTAAAACTTTATATTAAAACGCAAATATTAACATTTATGATATTGTTATTCCATAAAGAAGAGTTAATATTAAGGTTTAAATGTTACTTTTTGGGTCTTACAGTTTTTAAGGAATGTTATGTTTTTTGTACAGAGAAGCACAGATATGTTATGCATTGTTATGATTAACTTTTCATCCTAGTTTATTTTTATATTATGTAATTGTTTATATACGATGTCTAAGTTCTCTGAGAAAAAACATTAAATCTGTGCTTTAAATGTTTGCATGAGAGTAAAGGGATGCCAAAGTTCACACAATCATGATAGGTGATAAAAAATAGCCCATTAGACTCTATCACACAGCTCTTACACAGCCGTTTCTCCTCTCATTGTCTGTGAGTGGTGATGTAGGACAGGAGTTAGAGGAAGCACTTAGGAGCTGATGTGAACAGGCCTGTTTCCTGTGGCAGAATTATTCACAGCTCTCTGCGGTTCACAGCTCTCCCCATCGGCTAGACATCACAACGCCTTGCCAGACACCACAACATGCTGTTTTTCTGCTATTTTCATTGCATTTACCACAAAGTGTAATTTAGCTGCATTAATCCACGCAGAGGAGTGTGATAGAGGGCACGGTGTGGGCAGGACATGCCGGCTGGCCTGGAAGATGTCTGGTCTCCCCTTTTTGGTTTTGGAGCTGCTGAATATGAGCATGTAAAGCCAGGACCTTTTGACAGGATGTGCTGCACACTGAGACATTATAAGATTGCTGAGGTCTGAAAAATCATGATGGATTGTATGTGGATAGTCCTTTTTTTTGGTGCATTTGTTATAATCTTACTGCTGATTTGCATGTATTCCTTACAGTATTATGGGTTGTAATTCTAATGATAAAAAGGCATTTGACTGTATTTCACCTTCTGTCAAAAGCTTTCCACTAGTTTCATCACACATTAAGTGCTTCACACACACAGCTCAATAAAGCAGTATGTCTGAGGTAAGAAGTTGTTTTGACGTGCACATGTGAATGACTTCAGCATTCGTTTAATTTAAAGGCTATTATAATATAAATCTCTCTCCTTTACATGTGGTCTGTGTTCCCAAATTGTGATTAATCAAAATGGGCCCCAGCATCACAGGAGTAATTTATCAGTGTTCTGAATCATTCCTTAACATTGTACAGTTTGAACTTTTGTAATATAGATCCTGTTCTGTGATGCAATCTGAGCTCCAATGCGCCTCTTTGGTTTTGCTCATGAGTTGTTGATTGTAAGAACCGTGAGCTGGTACACCTCATGTTTTACAGAGGGCCAATGAAAGTAAAGCATAATCCTAAACAGCAGGACTGTGTTTTGCAGTCAAAGGTGTGGACAGATATGGGTGTAACGTGATACGTGTGCAGGTGGGCGCCTGTAAGACCTCTTCATGGACTTGGCAGCAATAGTTAAAGCTGGGTTATATGAGATGGTAAAGATTAGCTCTGCTTGAATTCTTTTTCAAGAACTGCGAGAAATTCCCCAGAAGAGCGGCACACTGTTGACTCCGCTTTCGACGAATGAAAAGAGCTTTTGTAAAAGTAGGAAGGTTGCTAGAGAATAGCTGCATTAGGAAAAGATGTTTGTGGGTTTCATGTATGTCATGTTCTGTCTGCCAGCCTTCAGGTTCCTACATGATGAAATCATAGAAATCTGGAAATCAGATGAGATGAGATGACATTAATCTTGCCTGTAATTACTGTACGTTATGTAAGTTCAGTATCCAGTAGCCAGCCTCTCAGCTACACTCAGATGGTTAGTACCACTTGTACTGTAGCAGAAGATTAAGTTGTAAACGTCTTTGTATTAATTGCACTGATTAATGGAAAGAATTAAGAGAGTTTGGGAGACCAAGTGGGGGTTTCTTGTAAGACCACATGGACAACAATTAATTAAGATAGAAAACTAAGCCCACACAAAAGTTGTCCTACATCATATAACATAAATGACCCACTTGCCTCCACAATTTAAAATATATTTGCTAATAGTTTTGTAATGCAGGTCACATTTAAAGGTGCAGTAGGCCGATCCAGACAACGCCATAACACTCTTGTAGCCAATCAGCAATCAGCTGTTAGTTATTGACTGTGTTGCATAGCATGTTTGTTATTTTGAGGATGTAACAATGGTGCAAAGACAGAGTTGTGTTTGTTTGAGTGCTGATTTCAAATATAAACGGTTCTCAGAAATTGCTTACTGCACCTTTAATAGGATGCTATAATCTAAACGTATTTACAAGTGGCGTACAATAGGCATGTTTTTGATCCACCATATACTAGAGTTTATTTTCCAGAAACAGCAGCTAAAGGTGGGAAGTTGCTCACCATAAATGCAATCGTATTGTTCTTATGATTTTATGACGTGGACTTTATGAGTCTCAGTGTTACGCATAATAATTTAACTGCCAATTGTTGTGTCTGTTGACAGTGAAATTTTTATTTGGTTCTTCATTTTAAGTTATATAGTTATATAATGGTACAACTTGCCTTTAAAATTTTGAAGCAATGTCAGCCCCTATTCAGGTCTATAAAACTCTTAAATGTTATATTACTGTTTTAGTTTTCTTTGGTTCATTGAACTCAATTCTTTTTGTTAGATTGTTGACACAGTTATTTGACAGGCTAAACTGTATACAAACACACAATTTAACATGCAGTAATTTGGGACAATGTCCAGCATGACCTAAAATTATAGTTGTTATGCAAAATACATTAAATAAAGAAAACAATATTTTATCAATTACATTAAATGTGGATAAGAACTGTCAACAAAACTAAAAAACAAACAAACGTTATGAGGACTGGAAAACAATAAACAAAACAGTTGGAAATATTTAACAAAATTTAGGCATTAACATCATTTAAGTGATTTATGCAGTGTCACATACAGTCATAAAATCCATGATTATGACATGCTAACAATACGCATGAAACAATTTTCTATGATTTTATTAAGATAATTTGCATTACCAAAGACAGTGTAACAAACAAGACAAGCTGCACAGGATTCTTGGAAATTGTTACTCTGCCAGTAAACAACTGTCTGCCAAGTTTTATAAGTGCCTTAAAGGGACAGTTCAGCCAAAAATGATTAAATTCTGTCATACCATCATGAAAGTCAATGGGGATCAAATTATGATCCCCACCGACTTCCATTACGTAAAAAGTCATTCTTCAAAACATTGTAGCATTGTGTGTCCTTCAGTATCGTGTTGACTGATACAGAGACAACAGTCTCCATAAAAGCTGTCTCAAATTAATGAGGGTTAAACATTTCTCAAATAAAAGCAGCCACAAAGAGCCTCATTAAATTCATGAAATCATTTATGATTCATGTTTCTCCCAGTGTGTTATGTCAACTTCTGGACCTTTTTAACAAAGCTTTTCATGAGCAATTCAGTTGACAAAATGGTTTGTCAGCCATCCAGATAGATTTAAAAAATCAATTTTGATAATATAAAATATGACAAATGAAGCATGACGCTGTTGAAAGTATCTTTCATATCTTACTATACAGGACATTTAAAGTGACCTTAATTGTTCCTGCACTTTAAGTGCAACCGAGTCAGAACATACTGTTTGGTCACCACATGTTTGTTTGCGCTCTAAACCTTTCGTCGCATGACATTTTATGAGTTTCCATTCTGTGATATAAAGCTAGTGTTTAACTTTACAACTTATTGTTGCAGTAAGTTTTAAAAACTACCTCTGACTAGACTATTTATTCATAAACAAGTGAAGGGACATTGTAGGGTCAGGGCAAATTAAAGAACTGGTATGTTGTGCGATGGGGATGGTAAACAAACGATGACCTCAGGATAAAGGAACTGAGAAAAATAAGTTCTCTTTGTTGCGTTAACAGGCATTAGAGTAAACAACTTAATTTAATTTTATTTAATCAGCAATTATAGGCCATGGACAGAGAAACACATTTGTATGCTTTAAGAGAAACATGCAGTTGAACTGGTAAACTCGTGTTGGGGGACTTCTGGCTTTCGGTTGACAAACTTCAAGGACATTTTCTGTGAATGATTTTGAAACGATGACTCCAGAAAGCACACATGATACGGTTGTTTTTTCATACTGGATGGATGTTACTCCATCTGCACACAATAGGGTTTTTTGTTGGGAATGCATCCACATGGAATTGTGTACAGAGGCACGGGTTCACACACAAGTAGGACAAAAGCTATTTATTCAAGCGATGGGAAAAATATAGATCAGTGCATTATTTACAGGATGACAGTAAATGTTTGTGAATGGGGTCTATTGTGATGATAATTCATTCAAGGGTATATGTAGCCAAGGTGAGATCATGTTTCTGAAGGGGGAGAATAGAGGGCATGTCACTGCAGACATATTCACGGTTCACTGCTGAGCCTCTTTTTGAGGTTTTCCAAAGGGGATCATGGGATATGAAGAAAGAGGTTTAAACATCATTAAGTTCTCAGTTCAGATCAGGCCAACCTACAATAACTGCAAAGGAGTCCTTCCGAACAAGTTCATATGTGGTATCTGTCAAAGCAGGAACTAACACAGATTGGAAACATGACCCCTGCCCCCCCTTACCATAATGGTTGGTTCATGGATTACATTTGTACATCTTGTGTGGTTACTTCCTCAGTATTAGCATTGAAACTGGGATTCTTCTTAGGAAAATGGTTTACTTCAGAGAGTTTCCCAGGCATAATTAAACTTCCAAGAACTCACCATATCCTGTGGAGGCCTGTGCATCATGACACAGCAGTTTTGTATTCATTCAATGACAGAATTCATTGTGCATAAACAATAAGGCCACATCCAGTATTATATGTTTTTCTGAAGCTAAATGTGATGCTATAAAACAGTATAAATGTTTGTGTTTCCCAGCTTGTGTAAACATAATTCTTGAAGAGTGTATTTTGCGGTGTGTTCATTTGCTAGAAAAGGTCACACTTTTGAAAGCAAGTAACTTGCTGGTGCTGACGTTGTCATTTTTGTAACATTCACCACAAAACGTCCCACTAAAGCTACTGGAAAAATATTTAACAGTACTTTGCAGCGTATTTATTTTACCATCTGCTACGACACCACATCATACCAGCCACCTGACAGTGAGTGTCACTTCAGGGTCACCAGCGTTGGCACAACTGAACAAACACAGGACTGTGTTCCATGCTGGTTGTGCAACTAGCTCCCCTGATAGACCCGTTTTTTTTATTGAGCCAGTATTATTGTTATGGCATGCTCCATTGCGAGCTGAAAACACTCGTCTTCAGAGGGTTGTTAAACTGGTTATGTTTAACAAGCAGGTCATGATCCATGATCTCAGAATATTGGCTAATGTTCTCTAAATGTTCTGTTGAAATGATCAACAGAGTTTTTGCAAAAACGTGAGTAGAACTTTTTCTAACACTATATATCATATGTGTAAAACATATTGAAATATTATTAATATTATTAATTAAGAACGCTTTAAAAGCATTACATTTTAAAAGATTTTTAAATAATGTTTTCATAACCAAACAAAGTGGTTCCATCTAAAAACCTGAATGTTTTGAATGTTCCAAAAACTGTAAATGTTATAGAAACATTTCTAAAACCTAAAATCGTTAGCTGGGGAGATCCTAAAATGCTGTCAGATAACTCAGTTCTCCTTTAGTCTGTTTCAGTCTTACCACCATTTACTGTCTCTTAGCAACCCGGCACCACAGCCACCAAACACTCAGGACTTAAAAAATAATGATGTTAAGTGGCCTCAATTTATGTGGCTAGATTACATCTCTTGAATAACTGTCTGCGACACTCCCTGTGTAGACTGAAAAGTTCAAAGTGACAACTTCAGCTATTCCATGCGCTTTTCTGCCCAGGAAATGATACAGTTTCAGTCTGTTCTGTCAGTTTAGCTCAACCGGTAAATTACTGTATGTGGCTAACAACGCAAGAGTCACAGATTCCCATGGAACACATGTACTCATGCAGTATATAGCTTGAATACACTATACATCTGTATAAAGAAAGCATTTGTGTAAAAAAGAAATCTGTGATTAATGCAAAAAAGCTTTAATACTGAACTAGTGAGGAAAAGGAATAAATCATGCATGCCACACCATAATCTTATTATATGAACCATGTGGCAGTGAAGGATAAAAACAATCTATATCATTGTGAAAACATTATGGCTAATCTGTCCTTATAATGCTAACTTTGTGTAGCTTCCTGTTTGAGGCCTGCTGTTGGTGTGCAGATCTGAGGTGTTACAGCAGAGACTGGGGTGGAGGGGTTTTGTTTCTTGCTGTGCTCAGTCTAGAGACAATGTTTTTATTTTGGCTGGTAATGATGCATGAACGAAACTGCTCTCAGCATGGTCCTGTGACGTCCCTTATCAGGTTATGGTGGCAGTTGTTGTTTAACAGGCATAAATCAGTAAATTTACTGTATGTGGAAGAAATAATTAGAGTAGGGAAATAACATTAGGCCTTTACACTATATGTTTGGAGCAGAAAAATGATTAAGCAAAAGTCCTTGTATTCGTTGTTATTCCATAAAACTCATATTTGAGAATCAAAACTTTTTTTTCTCTGTAAAAATATTTTTTTCATGCTTTAAATATACCACAAATGTAACTCTGCACCATTGCTTTATTTAGTATACAGATTCATGAATATGCAAATTAGTCCCCGCCTCCACTCAATTGCACCAGCTTGTGCTGACTGGTTCACTGATGTGATTGGTTACAACATGTCTGTGATGTTTCAAACTCCATTTTTGAGACTGTCTTTGATAATTTACAGTTTTAAGGAGAACTTACCCAGCAGTGGGTTTGACTGATGAATTTGCACCTTTGGTTTGTCTTAAAGCATATTAAACACCACACAAGCATATAAACAGCATACTGGGCCCTTTAAAAAACATTGTCATAACTCTTTAAAAATAACAACTTTCCCAAATTTTCTCCAAAGCATGTTTTGAGCATAACGTCAACTCACCTCCAGAGACCCCTACACAAAAAGGACAAGGGGGTTCAAATGATGCTGTATAGCTGTAAAAGGGGGTTTTGTAGTTCCTAATACAGGACACGTGTAGCCGCGGTTAAAACTAAAGCCGTTAGTGTTTTTTCATCACTGTTCTCACACATCATACGTTCCAAACAAAATTTTCCATTGTGCCAAAAAGCTCTGGCTTTCAGATGGACTTTGCTCCCGTCTGGTAGGAGAAGCTGAGAGAGTGTAGAGCATGATTGCGGTATGCAAGATATTGTGGGGTTTGAAGCACACAACAGATGCCATGCTTCTCTCTTTTTGCCAGCCTTCTTTCTTTCTTTCTTTCTTTCTTTCTTTCTTTCTCTCTCTCTCTCACTTACTTTCTCTCTCTCTCTCTCTGTCTGTCTGGCTGGCTCTCTCTCTCTCAGTGTGTCAGGACTTGCAGCCTGCAGCTGTTCCCTTGTTTTGCTTTGGTATAATGAGACAGTGGCGCTGTTGCAGGTTCTCATGATCTAATGGTTGGAGTGTTCAGACAGAGTTCACTCACTCACTGCTGTTTGTGAGGTGAGACCGCAGACATTTCCTTTGAACGTCTGCTCTCGTCTTCTGCTGCTTTCCTTCATGAACTCTGCATGATAGTCGAGGGTCATGAGAACTTAAACAAGCCAGTCACCAAAACGCGTATGATAGGCTCAAAATGTTTTTATAGAGCCTAAGTAACCAATTACCCAGTTAACAAATTTGGGTTATAAGAATGTTTCCCTAATGTTTCATTAAGTTTCCATTATTGCTTGGTTTTTAAATGCTGCATTAACAACCAATCCAAAACCAATATAAAAAATATGAAATATTAACTAAACTACCAGTTATGAATGTAGATATTTCTACTCATTGTTTATTATTACTATTTTTACATTAAATGTGAATGCAAAACTGTTTAACACAATAAAACAAAAACATTTTGTACATGACTACCCATTGATTGCATAGTTAAAAGTGTTTGGTTAACGTTTAAACAACTTTCAGGTTACGTCAGGAGATGATTTAGGAAAAAAAGGGAACATGTCTATAAATCACACCATACTGGTATAGTAGATTGTATCTAATAGTCCATTAGTGAGCTGCAGTATGCTGTGTGAATTGAATAGGTATTCTGCCACAATCTTGGTATGAACTCTTCCATGTACAGTTCAAGGAATGCTGTCAGATAAATCAAGGAGTCTGGAGCAGCTACTGGCAGTAGCAGATAAGATGGAGTGTACAGAAACCTCCAACCCATTGTCAGAACTGAGTTATAGCCATTGCTCTTCCAGTATGGAAGGTCTGACACCAGATAAATCTGGTCTCAATAAATACACACCCTAATAGGACACACTGTTCATCTCATTGCCTCATGGTGTTACAATGCATGTAAGATTAATGATATCAAAAATATACTTCTAATAAACAAAACCCACAGGAGAATATGGGACATCTAAACATCACAACAAAAACAAGGCCTGACCAAGAACAGTCCAAAACCAAGAAGATTATATACACAAGAGGAAGGGCGGTACCTAAACAAGACACAGGTGGAGCTTATTAAGAACCAAGGAAATGGAGGCGGGGCTTAACTAAACAATAACTAATAATGACTAAAACATAGAAACAAGGAAACACAAGAGAAAATAAACCTAACCTAAAAAAAGTAAAAAGTAAAGTAAAACCTAATGGTGATACTAGGAAATAAGTGTCTTGTGACTTTCTCTAGTTGAACAACTAGATGTTTTCTATTCTTAGCGTATGTGTTTATTTTGTTTAAATGTATAAAATATCTGTTTGTGTAATGTCCAGACAGTAAAATGTTTAAAAACCTTCAGCATATATTTTTATTTTAATTTCACCTTTATTAATTCTAAAAGTCACATCATTAATCTAAATTAATAGTTTAGTATCTTTGAAGTGTTGTGTGCAGGTTTTATTAGATGGGCCTTTCTTACCTTCCTCTATAATAAAAGGCTGATTGACTTCAAAATGACCTCATCCTGCTGTAAAAATATGATGTATTTCCTGTCAGAGGTCGGGACATTGGAAACAAGTTCAGTCTGCATGTTTATGAGGCGGGGTTCAGGCAAATGGTTTTCAGATTTCACAGCCCCAGCTAACAATTTCAAAACGCCCAGTTTCATAGGCGTTGTTTTTTGAACGCTCCATTAATAATTTAAAAATAACATTTTTGGTATATTATTAAAAAACATGAATATAATGTTACTGCAAAAATTTGTTTTGATAACATTAAGGAAACTTTTTGAGATCGTTAGCCAACGTTGTCAGAACGTTCCCTGTTAGCTAGGGCAATGCTTTGCCCAGTCTCATCTTCCTGCAGAGAGACGATTGCAGGTTGAGTGAAGATCTTGGTACAGAGGAAGTCTTAACCCACAAGAAGGGAGATGTTTCTGTGTGAGGAGAACCTTCAGTAATCTCCAGACTCCTCCAAGACACTCCCTGTGCCTTTAGTTGCACATTAACCACGACAGCTCTCCGTGACTACATCTTGTACCCTCCCGTAAATGGAAAG
The DNA here is from genome assembly GCA_036877545.1 of Yasuhikotakia modesta. NCBI lineage: Eukaryota > Metazoa > Chordata > Actinopteri > Cypriniformes > Botiidae > Yasuhikotakia > Yasuhikotakia modesta. The sequence goes on from JBAJNP010000529.1 coordinate 51,853, forward strand.
CTTTTCCTGTCTGTCATGCAAACAGTATGGATGCAGTCTAGACATTCTCTACTTAGAACGTGTTGAAAAGGAATCTTTGGTTTGGGTTACAGTGAGGCAGACGTTACAGAATGCAGCACAAATGGAAGGAAGCAAAAATCTCAGCCAGATGTTTAAAGTGTTCAGTGCGAGAGGTGATTATTAGGGTTAACAACACGACTGTTTGAAGTCAAAGTCAATGGAGTCAGTGCCTTCTATTAGCTTATGTAATAATGTCTCAAAGGTGCTTTAATAAAATGAAAAGCTCTAACAGATTGGACATTGTGGGTGGGCTCTTCAGTACTTACACAAAGCTGCTTAAGGTAAAGAATGTTATTTCCATATGACTTTCCATAAGGAGTGAAGTCAAACCCCAGGTCTTGACCTTTTCTTGAGCCAATCACCTGAGCTGTAAATGTCATGTGACATTTGTGACTTAACAGTATGAACCCTGACAATGCCCGTTCATTTAATTTACGTATTATACTGTTGAAGAAATTTATAAAATAAAATGTTATTATAAAATAAAATGTTATTTTTTATAGGAAATAGAAAATATTTTTTATCTGAATATTATTTATAACAATTTGTATATTGCTGGTAAAACATTATTTCATAATACACTGATATATTAGATCAACCAGCAATGAAGAAGCATTTGCCTTCATCTGCATAATGGCCTAGTTACAACACCTACCAGCAGGGGCTAAATGCTAAAGCTAACCAGCTAAACCCCTTGCCACTGTCTTTTGAACTTCGAATACTGTCCTCTTACGTCTTATTTTCCTAAGACTGTGGCTGATCTACTGTATGTGAATCCCATCTATCCTTTCCACTGTAAACCTCAAAACACTGAGGTTTAGACTGTCCTCGTTACAACCAGGAAACGTCTGTGCGAAGACCTTGGTGCTACAAGTACATCATTTTATCAGACTGGTCTATTTCTAACTACAAACTATGCCCACATCATCAGATTCTCTGCCTCACAGAGTGGCTATTTATATGTATATTTTGACTGCTAGAATATAGCCTAACATCAGTGAGCTGTAGAAAGCTGTGTGCTGTTTTGACCATGTGGCTCCAGGAATCTTTTTCATTCATGTCCACTTGCTCAGTTATGTGTTCAGCTCAGACCAGCTTAAGGTTTAGAGCACAGAACACATGGGAACATACTCCTGCACTTTACAGAGGGCAGGAATGACATCAGATCTCCCAGGCGTGACATTGTAGCACGCAAGCAGAACTGCACTTGATCAATGCAATAATGTCTTTCAGTGGAGCAGCTGTAATATTTGCACTCAAAGGATTTTATTTGCAATTCAATGCGTGCATACTTTTTTTTATTTCAGACGACTGTTAATACGCTATAAAATGCTTTTATTTCAGGACACTCTGGAATACTTCATTCCTATTGGTCAAATGTGGCATTATGTGGTCAAATACTTTTAACTTTTATTTATATAATTGCACATTGTCCCAACTGACCCATTTTCTAGCACACCATGTTATATAATGTACACCTTTTTATACTTATGCATTTATATACAATATATGTGTATATATGTAAATATTTGTATGTTGTATGTATGTTCTATTGTCATACTACTTTAAGTATGAAAAATGATGGCTAGGGTATTTAGTAAAAGTGTATGATTATCTGTTGTGTTTAATGTTGTTTAAGATGTTTAATGCACAGCAGTCTAATAACAGAAGAAGCAAAACAATATTGTAATGAGAAAAGGACATTTTAAAACCCCCCAAAGAATGTAAAAAGCTAATTAGCTCTGACAGCCCCCCCCCCTCTGTCAGGCAGTGAGGAGTGTGTGAGCGAGGATTTGAAAGTGTGATGGGACAACACAGTCATTAAATGACGGCTGATGAAAGAGTGTGAATTATTCATCATATTACGGGACAACGTGTGAAATGATTCTTTCCATGCAGTATAATCTCCTAACACTCCCACCCACCTGCTTACATTCGAATGCATCCACACACCAAACACACAGGCTCCCTTGAACCTCCAGCTCCATGACAAAACAAACATACCAGCATGATCGCATGCATTCTCAAAATCTTTCTCTTTTTGCTTTCTATCATGTGACGTTCATTCTTTCGCAAGACGACAGAAGATTTGGAAAAGGCTGTGAGTGGATATTCTGTGACACGGTTGTGGTGGACTTACAGGGGTTCTTAAGACAAGGGCGCACTTGAAGAAAAACAGCCGCATGTTATTAGATCCATGTGTACCAGGAGACCACGTCATAGCAGCTCATAAGAGGGTCAACAAGTTTAGAAACATGTAATGTAGATGTGCAGTCTGGACTTACTGTGACAGCATGGAGAATTGTTATGTAATTGAGGAATGTACAGAACTCACAAACAGTGTATCATGTGATACGTGATCATGTGATTCGTACTAGCATGAGTTCTTTACTGGTCGTTTACCTTAGTAAACCTTCTTACCAAGGTCGGCTTTTAAAAACTAATGCAGCTTTTAGTTTATTGCAAACACTGCTCATTGCAAGGCGGAACTGATGGTACCTTATGCTGAGTTCTTAAAGGGACAGTCAACCCAAAATTTAGTCATTTAGTCACTCTCATGTGATTCTAATGCTGTATGACTTTCTTCTGAGGAACCATAAAGCAGGTGTTAAAAACAATGTTAGTGACTTCCCAGCTAACAGGAAGTTCTCAAATAGCTAGATGACGTTCTCTCAAAGTTTCCTCAAAATTCTGTCAAAGTTATTAATAAAGTATTGCATTAACAGTAGTAGAATTTTATATACCATACATTATATATCATACATACCAAAATGATTAACACTTTGCAGTATTAAAAATGTTTGAAAAATGTTTTCATAACCAAGCAATAATGTTAATACATCATCTAAACAACTGGAGTTTTTGGACATTCCTAGAACAGTTAAAATAACATTTTTTAACGTTTTTACAAAAATAACTTAATGGAAACATTAGGGGAATGTTCTTATAACCTAAAATTGTTAGCTGGGTCATATATTTACACACACTTTTCTGTTGGACTTAAAACACTTCAGTCTGACAGAAATCGCAGTCTGACCCACCATAGCTCTATTATAACTGCACATGTAAATATACTGACTGACAAAACCCACAAAAGGGTAAATAAGTACATGGTCCTGCTGTTTATATTTTTCTCTTCTACTAAATTGTCATCAGCTGCATTCATCACAGCCGTGTCGACAGGCTGTGCTCGTAATATGCGTCTGAACCCGGGGAACTGTTTTCACAGTTGGGGAGGTGGGGAGTGCAGCCCCAGTTTACAAGAGCTATAAGAGGGTCTGGTCTCCTCCAGACTCTGTTTCATGGCCATCCTCACACCTTACCAGCTGTGCCTGACATCAGCCACATCATCATCACACCACCTTTGACCCAACAGACACACAATAAATAAAAAAGTACTTAAGCATTGCAGATAGTGTTTTCATCACAAATAAGATCTGACTGTTGACATTTGACAATTTAGTTTAGTTGTCGTTTTTTAATCTCATATTTTGACCTTGGTAAGAACACAATGTTCTGTTTTCTGCTTATTATAGGGCTGGAATGTCTTTGATCGTTGAACAGCATGTCTTTGTTATTACATCATGGCTAGATTTAAAGAAATTACTTGGACATCATGTATTTTTGTTTTGTTTTTGTTTCATCGTGTAACTATTTGGAAAACATTTTTTTACCTATTCATCCTTAAAATCATCACCCTCATCATTGTTTACAATTGAGTTATTATTTATTAAATCAAATATCATTTATTTATATCCACCTGCATGGTAAAACAAATGTTACTTTTACATGGACATGGATCGTAACAAATGTTTCGATCATGCACATGTTGTCCTCTGCTGGTGTGGAGTAGGTACTACAACATTACTATATACTGCTAGCAAAGCATTTTAAGGTCTGTGACTTGCTATAATAGAGCTACTATAAAATCGTAACTTACATTCTGCAGCATAAAACAAATTATACAATAAGAAAGAAAAAATAATTATAGAATAAAGAATCTTTACAGATTCTCTATTTAAATACTTTTCTTGCTGAAAAGCAGAAATTTGACCATCCACAATGAAGTATCACACATAAGTTTATTTATTTCAGATTTTCTGGGCAGTATGTACAAAAAAAGCTGTATTTACAATGACGATTGCACAGGAGAAGGTCACAAAAGCAGCAGCTGTTAAAACAAAACCTCTAAAATTTCATACCCTGTCATCAGCATGGATTTGTGCTGCATCCCGTCAATCCTCAATCTAATTTGACGTACGTGCAGGATAAGCAATTGCAGTCATGTACATATCTACACTGCAAACAAAACAGTGCCAAAACCATGACTTACCACAAAAACACAAAAACCCTGCAAAGAGCGGACAAAAGCAAACTAAAAACCCCTATTTCTAGAGTCACTACTTCCGCAATTTCCCCCCAACTGTTTTTGGGTCCAACCAACCCCAGAATCTCAATGGATTTAATTACCTTGTTAGATATTTTTTTTTAAATTATGGCCATGCTGTCCAGACTTCAGTTTAATCCAGTATAAAACAAAAAAAAAATAAATGTCTCAAACAATCACAATGCTTCATTATGCAACATCTCAGAATGTCTAAGCATGCCATCAGAATCGATTGTTATAAGAACGAAAACAGACATGGATGTTACAGTACAAAAACTACACAAAATATCTACTGGCAACAGGCAAGGGGCGGCATGAATGCAGTTTCATGGCAGCCATTGAAGCCAATCTTTTATTATAGCCACAGTACATCAGTAATTAAAAATGATGCTATTACTCAAAGCTTATTGTGTTTTGACACTTGGAATAAGGCAAACTCAACTCAAACCCTCAACTCTGCCAAACTTAAGTTGTTTTCATTGTCTGTTGCTTGGAAAAGCTTAATAAAGCAAACATCACACTGCATGATTATTTTTGGCATTAACGATTGGTTTAAAAATAGAGAAAAATGCAAAAACATATTTGTTTAATTCAAGTCCTGACAGTAACAAGTCCCTTAGGCACACACTTCCGTACACTGACCAGGGTCCAAAATTATTGCCACACCTGCAAATGGCACAGAAACTGAGAAAATTAACAGGCCAGAAATATTTCTTATCAGTCATAAAACTGTATTTTTCATTATGTTTATTACAAATATGCATTTTTGCACCTACGCAGTGGGATTATTTGCTGAGTTCTAGCTTGTCTGTCACTCACAGGCTTTTGTCTCAGAAAAAAAGCACCTTTCACAATATTTAAATACACATATGGCCATTTTGTTCCTCGCCATTTACATTTTGATGGCTTATTGCCAGGAAAATCATTTAGGTTGCCACATGGAAACCTAAAGAACTTTCACTGGGAATATGTTATTAGATTGGTTTGTACATCTGTGACAGGTTCAAAGTACTTTCTGATATAAACCAGGTATTATATAAACATGACATTAAACATGTATTATGTTGCAGTTCTTAATAAAGCTACTGGCCACCTGTTAAGTAACTTAGAGGTAAGTTTAACTGACACTCTAAATCTTGATGTACTTGACATTCGGTGCAAGACAAGTGTTAATTTTAGACCATTTGCTTCTAGATCAAACCTTCTGTATGTCTCATCACAAAGCAAAATAGCTTTGACTTTAGCAAAGACAGGTCTGAGTCGACAATCTCCACCGCAGACTTTTATACACTTACGAAAGGTTCCTTCACAAACAAAATGAGAACAGCCACCAAAAGCAACACAGCACTGTAGACTAAACTAAGATCTTGCAGCATTTAACACAAGCTGCTTATGGCAAACAGAATATAAACAATCAACATGTCGAATTCTTCAACTGAAGCAGAGCATAATCAAGACTGGTCTAGTTTTAGTTAGTCCTGCTGTGTGTTAGCTGGTCAGGAGACAGCAGAATTAGTACATTAACTCACTGTTTTTGCAACACAGACATGACTGGATTGATGGCCTGTTTGAGGATTAAAATACATCTGCAATGTCTGAGCCATCACAATGCAGAGGGCACTTATCACAGTTATGACATTAATGAGATGTAATTGTGTTGACTTATTCAAATGCCCATTTCCCCATGCACAGGTGCTTATGAAAGCTAGTTATATTACCTGGTACAAAAGATCACAGAACCATCACCCAAACATTGGAGAGGAATGAAACAACGTTTTGCGTAAACTGCAGAAATAAAAATATTATGAAAACACAGACATAACATGAAAGGAATACAGCTGACACAAATTAGACACTTTCCTGCACTAAAATGTCAAGTGTTGATGTGTTTGTCAATCAAATATGATCCATTCTTATGACTCTGAAATAAGTATGAAATGTATTACACAGCTGTCATAGGCTGTGCTGAACATGAAGTGAATCATTGAATATCAGATTATCAACAAGCACTTTCACACCGGAAATCTGAATGATAGAACGTCAATATCAACATATGAGAAATCAATTGGCCTGTTTGTTGCAGCTGAGAAAGGCTTTCATTGTGCAAAGAGGGGAAATGTCCTTCATGAGACAAATGTCACAAAATGTAATAATAGCACAGTGTTAGGACCTTATACAACCTGCTAGATTTGTCATTCACCAACACAGTGAAGTGTCTGTAGATGCTTCTACAGACGAATACAGTCCCATTAGTTTACTGGATGTACTTACAAGGGTTTCAGGTGACAACACAGAGAAGACCAATACTGAGACTAAAGGAGAGCTGGCGGAAAAGCGTGAAGGAGGTGAGATAAGTAACACAGGCAGTGAGAAGTCTCTTGTTGCCTGTAACCAACTCCTTCTTGATTCTGTTTTCAGGCATGGTAAGATGATCGCGGTCCTGGGTCATGTGCACGTCACTCCAGCAGCTGATTGGTGGTTCTAATCTTCTTCATCATAAGCAGTAACAAACCCGAGCTCGCCTTGTCTCTCAAAGGGGTGTTTCTTATGGAAATGCTGTTTAAACAAATGAACAAAAATGACATGGAATGTTGATAATCAGGTGCAACAAGACTATTATATATACTATACACACACACACACACACACACACAGAATATACACCTGACATACAGTGTATGTACAGTAAAGTCTATATATACCTGCTATAAGTATAATACATATTTTTTTATTAAATAAAAGCTCAGAAATCATGACTTTGCATTTTTGTATATGTAAAGATATATATGCAACAGTATATTATACTGTTGTATATGTATACAATATATGATGATATCTGTTGGTATCTAACCTGTTAATGGATGTCCACAAGGCAATCAAGCAAGAGAGGCTAGCAGTTCTGCAGAAGACACACAGATAATGTCAGCTCTACCAGTTAAACTATTGGATCAATAAAGATATACATCCAAATAGTGTAAACAGTAACTGAAAATGTACACAGAATACAGTGTGTTTAACTCACTGATGTGGATTTGTGGTCATGCGGTCGCTCCAGCTTAATGCGGATGTCTGTACGATTCTGCTCTTGAGTCTTGCCCCCATCCACTTGCTGAATTTTGCCAGGTGCTATAAAACAATACTGAGTTCAGACATACCAGGACATAAAATTTTATATTCTGTCATCTGAACTTTGTTTTAGGGTTTTCCATCAAGGTCTTTGCTCTTCAGCCCATAGGCTTGAGAGTGTAAGAACTTGTAGGTTGTTTTCTCACCAGAAGGGCTCCCCCTGCTGGCTGTACTGGCGGTGCTCATGTTGTCCTCCAGCCACGTGCTGTATGTGAACGAGTCACGTTTGTGAGGAGTGCCGGCAGATGACAAGCTCTCCTGAATTGAAAAGAAACAACAGGTTTATCTATGCAGAATGCAGACACACCCTGATAGTAAACAGTAATATATACCTTTCAGTTTCCTCATGTGAATATGCCTAGACAACATGAAGCATTCTCAATGTTGGTTAACATTCTCTCAAAGTTCTCTCAACGCTATCAAAAAAGTTCTCGCAGTAACATTAGTACTTCGTTTTTATTGCTTAACATATGTATGTATATTAAAAATGTTATTTTTAAGTAGTACATTTTTACAGAATGAAAGCATGTTTGAATAGTATTCTTATAACCAAGCAATAATACCAACACACACACACACACAACTAGACATATTGTTAGCTGGGTAGACACTAGAAGCACATCAACAATATTGTTTAAATGCCCATCCACAACCTAAATATAATAATTTTAGAATTTTAAATTATAAGTAATTTTAAAATTCATAAATAATAATAATAATTTTTCACACCCAATAAAAGCAACTTATTACAATATTGAATAGTTACTTTATATGGAAGGTGTTGTGTTCTCACCATGCCAGTGTCATAGTCCTCTGTGGCCTCAGTTTCATTCTCCTCTACCACACTAGCAAAGCTGCTGGCGTTAGATGAGGAGCGAGACAGGTCATGAGCCTCAGGGATAGAGGGAGCCCGGCAATACATGCTGGAGCTACAGACATACCCAAAAAACAAGCACTTAACATCTCCATGTATAACATGTGATGGCAAGAAAGCTCTCCCTCTCTATATATAAATAAATTAAAACAATAGTTACATGAAAATGTCCTATATCAAAAGCATTATTCTTACCTGTTCTTAGTGACCAGGACCTCAGGAGAACTCTGATTGGACGAGTTTTCAGACTTGGGGTCCTGGGAGGCGTGTCCGCTGTCTGGTGTCTTTTGTGTGCTGGGGGAGCTGCAGAGAGAGACACTGACCATTAGAGGGCAGAAAAGCATTAGCTTCAAACTTTTCAAGTCAAACAAGAGCATCCAAGCTGAACTTCAGACTATGCAGAGTTAGCAAGAGAGATTAGATACAGCTACACATGCTAATACACAACATTACACCAAAACACACACTAGGTCAATGGCAATGTCTCTCTAAGGGCCTAAAAATGTTTTAGCACACTTGACAAAGGCCAGCTTATGCAAAATCAGTCAACTCTCACTGATTGGTCGAAAAATTTGCAGACCACCAATCAGTTGTAAAGTTGATGCTTTGGCATGTGTGACCAAATTAATAATGTGCTAAAGGCCATTTTCTGATTATTTCAGCGATGCATTTCTATGGCCAGGTAAGGAGAGCGGCTAGTCTATGGATTAAATGTTCTACGGTGCCATTTATACTTTGAAGGATCCAGGATGAGTCTCCCATTCCTGAGAGTGACGCTGGGTAGAGAGATACAGAGCACAGTCCTGTCCTCTGACAACAGAGCAGCAATTCTTCACCAAACACATAAACAAAAGGAGGAAGACAGTGTTCAGTGTAATAGCAGGCTGTAAGTGTGCCTATACTCTCAATGTTATCTTGTCTTACAGTTCCCTCTCTCCAGGGCTCAACAGTTTGTCTTCAGCTGCAGGGCAAGTCCTTTCAGATTTATAAGTTTCACAAAATAACTTTAAAGCTTTATGATAAAGCTATAATGCAATCTAACTGTGACAGCTAAAATATTTACACACACTTTAACTTAGCAGTCTAAATAGAGACCTTCCCTAGACTTATTGTTTGTAAAAACAGCTAGTTATAAGCAGTATAACCTAACCAATACTTTAACCCTAACAGAAAACTGTCTATTTATAAAAACTTCTAACCCATTCTATCTGATGATTTCATGATTATCACAAATGGCTATCCATATTTTAACAAAACATCATGTAACTTTTCAAACAATGTTTTAAAGCACAACTGAGAAGCAAGTGTTTGAATGTGTATAAAACATTCCTGTGAATGTTTTATTCCTGTAAAACAGGTGTTCCTGTAGCTCAACTGGTAGAGCATTGTGTTAGCAGCTCAAAGGTTGTGTGTTTGATCCCAGGGAACGCAAGTACTGATAAAAGATTAAAATGTATACCTTGAATTTACTGTAAGTTGCTTTGAATAAAAGTGTCTTCTAAATGTATAAAAGACAAAAAACATCAGGGTTGGAGCTAAACTCTGTTCTTGCTTTAAGCCAATTCTTCTACAGTCTGTAGAACTGCATCTCTAATTCTCACTGAATCTAGATTCTGAGGCATCAGAACCTCTTACCTCTTCTCATGAACCTCCTGGATGTTTTCAATCCCAATAGCGCTGCTACGTCGAGAGCTGAAGGGTCCCGATTTTTTCCTGGTTGGGCTTTTCCCAGGAATGATTAAAGACTGCAGGAACAAACAAGAAGTTCAGTGAGCAAAAGATTCAGACGCAGACCGTCCATCATTTCCCCATGTCTTTACGTTCACATCACAATGGTTCTTTGAGAACTGAGCTCCCTCAATCAGTGAAGATGTGGAACACATGTCTGAGACCAACATGAGGTTTCAAAGGAAGCTTCAGGAATAATACATCCTGTGTCATTCAGCTCCGTATTTCAGCACTGTTTCTGATTGGTCTATTATCTTTAATGCATGTGGGGCGCTTCAGTGTTTTCTGAGAACAATAGCCACTGTTTGGTATCTCGGCTGGCAGGGTGGCGGTGAAGTGTGCACTTGAAGGTTTCGGCCTGAACTGAGAGATGAAAGATTGCAGCAGGATCTCCTGAGCTTCACTGGGCTGTGCTTTCGCTGGGGGACACTTTGTTCTCTCTGAGCCTGAGCGCTGGGAATTTAGAGCCCCTGCTTTACAACTTGAAATGAAAGGCCTTCAAAAAGGCTTTTATCTAAAATGGCTTCAAAGGCTTTGGGGACGACTCTCTGTTGCCTTTTTCCTTTATGTTTCTCGGCCGTCAGCTCTCGGTGAGTGTACAATTATCAGACAAGAGGACAGAATACACTGACTAGTACATACTACACTGGACAAACGTGACAAAGGACATTTCAAATATAACGGAGGAAAGCTCTACATCTGTGAAGATGGTACAGTATGGCAACATGCTGAATGGGGAGCCGTGATACAATCTGCAACTTTGGACTAAAAACAATTACAAACAGATGTATGAAACAATACAGCTGGGCTTTGTGATCATGAATAATCCACAAGTACAAACACTGCCAAACACTACCAACTGTGAACTGTGTGTCATGTGGTCTCTGATTGGACGATGCATATTTTATTGTGAACGAGGTAAATAAATAATTTATATTGATCAAATATTATGTAATTAGGCTCTTGCCCTACTGCAGCTGCTGTACAGTGTAAGTATTTTAGTCTGGGAATCATACAGTAAGATACAGTAAGTCATGCGGTGAGAACGAATTATGCAGATGAGAAAATAATGATAGTTATACATGAACCTCTTCTATTGTTCCTATTCCTATGGCACTGCCGCGGCGTCCGTATTTACTGGGACTTTTGCCTGGGACAAGCAATGACTGCACAGAGCCCACAGAGAGAGAGAGAGAGAGAGAGAGAGAGAGAGAGAGAGGGAGAGAGATTATGACTTCATGCAACAGATTATGTGTTAAACAAACAAAGTAGCCTACAAACATCTGCTAGAGAGACTTGTCATCATAAAGCAACAGAGTAGCTACATGAGGAGAGAAGCACCTCGCAGGTACCACAGCCTGTGAGGAACAAGAAAGCAGAGAGACAGTAGGAGCACAGGCAGCACAATATTAGAGACAAAAGGACAGTGGACACAGCTTCAACACAGTTAAACAATTAGTCAGGTTAACATCACTGAAACAGGTTAGCCAGACATAGGGACATTGGTTCATATATTATAAGTTAGGTTACAAGTTCATGGGTTACAAGTGGTTTAATTAACATTTCTGCAATATTCTGCACATTTTGTTGGTGGGTTACCTTTTACCTGGGAACTAATAGGTTACTTGTTGTACCTGCTGATAAATTTCTGGGTTATAATGACAAAATCACCATGGGGATTAAATTACTGTAGTAGAACATTTTTACCTTCTAACTATCTGGACGTAGTAGTAAGTCCTAAGGCTGCTAGGACTGCTAATTAGCAATGTAGATTTTATCCTCTATTGCATAACCTGCTTGAAGGTCAGAACATTCATTTTTTTGGCATGGCAAATGATAGCACTATTAATAACAGAAACATTAGGTATGGCTCAGTATTTAGTGGGATTTCTTGAAGCTCACATGGGTTCTCACAAGGGGCATTGCCATGACTTAGCATAGCTTTCAGTGTGTGATAATCCCCAGGGCAGGTAGCTGCAAAATAAGAGCTGCTATGCTTGACAGAGCAAAGAGAAGATGGCTGACTGGAGGTCATCTGCCTTCAAGCTGTCTCTGCAGAGTCTTCAAGCTATACTTACCCACAACACGGCCCTGACCTCACACCTGTATATTTAAACAGCAGCACAGCAGAATCCATTCAACACACACTCATATATATTTCTCTTGCTGTGTTTCTGTGTGGTATTCATCTGTGAGGCCGATCCTGTGGGGAATTTATTAAGGTCAAAACACACAAGCACCTTTATGCTAACACTGCCAGCAGGGCATCTTATCGCACTAAACATCAGATGATGTTCATTCCTAAGAGATGCTGGAAAGAAAATAAGCAAATAAGATCTCATATGACCCCTGTACACCATTTACGAGATGTCATTCCCCTGCTGAAAAAACATATGACACATTTAAAACCCCCAATGCCATCATATTATATAATACGCCTCTCATAGTCCCTTATCACCAACATACATGCCCAGCTAACAAATTTAGGTTGTAAAAATGTTTTTTATTTTTTTACTTTTTCATTAAGTAACAAAGACAATGAAAACATTATTTTGATAGTTTTGGTAATGGATAATGTTAAGAAAAACATTTATGATGTGATATAAAGTGTAAGAAAAACGTTCTACTAATGTTTGTAATGTAAAAACTTTCCATTAAAAAACCCTGTTAACTCTGTGATTGGTTCTTCCAGTATTATAAGGACTTCCATTGACTTAGAGTTTTGTATAATATTCTCTAAACATACCCCATTATTTTGTATATTTAGTATTTGAATCACAACATTCAGGGTGCCCCCACAAAGGTTCCAACATTTTGAGACCATTTTTGTCACCATAATGTAAGTCAAACTAGCACACACTTCCTGTAATAGGATTGGGCTTAAATACGCTTCTGTGTAAACACCAGGGAGAGTTCTGCTTCAAAGGACAAACTTTAAACACAAGAAATACTGATTACAAGCTATACTGAACATAAGCAGGGCTTGAGAGTGCATTCAAGTGAATGTTTCAAGAGATTTCCTGAGGTAAACTATAATTAGTGAAGAAGTCCAGGAAATATAGATAAAGCATATGAGTGGCTGCAGAGTTGACATACAGCAAGCATGTAGGGAATGAGAAGGAAAAATGTTAGGAGAATTATTTTTGTTTGTTCTTAGTTTTGGGAATTTGTATTGTGTAATATCTGTACAGTGTGAGGTGCGTGTATTACCAGGACAGGGTTTTAATTTGAAGTGGGGGTAGTGAGAGGGGAATTTAAAGCATACTAGCATAGCTTGGCCCTTGGGAAAGCCAGCAGGGGAGTTACTTACTATCCCAGGGATTTTGGGAGTCTCTGGTGAGTGGTGGTTGTTGTTGTGGGTGAAACTGCCGCTGTGACTATTGGAGACTGTGTGCTTCCTGATATTGAGGCCCATGGTGTCCAGAGACTGACTCCTGCTGCGGATCACGCGCTAGAGCACAGGGAGACATGGGGAGGAGAAACAGTGAGCGACGGAATGTTGGGGCGGGGCTACGGAGTGGGCGGGATAAAAGGATCTGAAGCCAATAAGTGAAAGCAAGAGAAGCCCGTTTTTAACAATGTTCTGATTGAAAGATCCGTGGCCAATCAAAAAAAGCAAATCACAGGTGGGACAAAAATTGTTGTGAGATGCAGCTTTGTCTGTGAAAGAAAACAGCATACACTCTCAAAAATAAAGGTTCTTTTAGAGTTCTTTACAGCAATGACATGGAAGAAATATTTTTGGTTCCATAAAGGACCATTTCTTTTTTAGTCTAAAAAACCTGTTTGCACTACAAAGGACCTTTAGTTAAAAAAGAAGGTTCTATCGATGTTTCTGGTTCTTTATGGAACCATACAAGCAGAAATGTTTTTCTATGACATTGTGAAGAACCTTTTTAAGAGTGTATGGCCACAGGGAGAATGGATGAAATGAAGCTTGCAAGAAGATTAGCTGAGCATGGAGTGCGATTCAGAGATTGGCTCCGCTTTGCTGAAGCTAGCAACCATTAGAGGGCAGAACAGCTTGAGAATGGGCTGTTTTCCAGACTCCTAATGGATATGGATTACATATATCACCAGTAAAGTGCTGCCTGATTTCAGGGGAAAACTCGCAGAATGTCACAAACAAAAAGCAACTACAACCTAAAGTATCTCACATAGTGCAGGACGTCCTTTAATTAAAAACTTTTTGCCTAAACACAACTGGCAATAACAACAGAATGTACAAGTGATCAGGAAAAGATAGGATAGAAATGGGAAAATCAATGACAAAGATTTATGAGAAGTCTGATGCATTGTTTATGTCTGGATGACAACGACCAATAGAAGAAGATAATTAAACACCTTCAGTTATGTTGTCTGCTGCTGAACACATGCTAACAGTCTATGAATTATAGATTGCTTTGTGTTTACAAAAATGTCAACTACAGATACCTATATATAAACCAGACAAATAAATAAAATGGCAGCCATTAAAAGATGAATATTTGATGCAGACAGACCTTTTGTCACGTATGCTAATGACATGTAAATTGAGAAAATTAACTTTATTTGTTTTATCACTATTTTACTGTTAATTTGTTTTAAAAAAAATTGTCATAAAATTTCCAGTCACAAGTTTGCTTTAATGAACTGTAATACTTTATTACTTACTAATTTGCAGTTTTTAAGTTTTAAAAGCAAGCCACTCAGTACAGCACATTACAGTAGATACTCATGATAATTCTCATGAGTGCATCTGTCTGACAATGTGCTAATGTGACTAATTAGTGTAAATACTGTAACGAGTGATTAAATTTGGCACTGTAACATCAGATGACAGCTGGAGTCTCAAAGATGCTGATCTGGCATCCAGATCCCGGGAGAGCAACTGCTATCATGATAAAGAACAACATCCAGATCAACAATACACTCCAGTATCACACAATAGAGAGATACAAGAGCCAAACAGAAGAAAGCACATCCACCTTCACACAGTCAGTGAGAAACATCAACACCAAAAGCTCTACAAACATCTACTGGAATAGAAGTGCCTTCAGAGAGACCCCAGAGTGCCCCCCGTGTCTTCCTGGATTACCTTGAAAGATTCAAAGAAGCCCCCACTCCCTCCTCCTCCATTTTCCAGCTTGTCCTCCTCTCCTCCCAGCCCCATCATGGCCTGGCTGTTGATGTGAAGCTCCTCATACAGGGTCTCCAGCAGGGCAGACCTGGTGCGCTCCTGATGACAACAACAACCTGAGGTCACCACTGCAGTATTTCACTGCATAGACACTCAAACAGAATGTTGGCTTAAATTTGGTCTTCCTGGGATTTGAATCCCTGACCTTGGATGACTAGCAGATGTCACTCACCTCTAATTTAGCAAATTTCTCAGCTTTGTAGCAGGCATATTCAGCATTGATAAGCTTAGTAAGCAGGAATTCATGAAACTCTGGCCCCTGTGATGAAAAAACAGTATAAATTACATCACAGTACATCACAGAGTGTTTGTCTTCAATACATATTTGGGAAATGAAGCATTTCCCAAGGCTAAATTCAGTCACATATTAGTGTATTCCTTGAGAAATGACCTTGACTATAACCTTGGAATTATCAGTGCCATGTTATTTCAATCTGATTAATAAAAAATGATGATCCAAGGCAAAAACTTGAAACTTATGCTTTCAAATCTAGACACTCCATTTCATTGGATGATGTTCTTACATCAACTCACTTTCTTAAAAACGGCCGGATTGGGGAGGGGTGGTCCAAAAAATGGGACATCGTCTCGTGCTGTTACTGACACCTGGATAAGGACAAACACATGTATAATTGATTGGCTCAAAGGGGAGCCTTACAGAACCGTCAGACTGCAGTGATACTATGTAAACGTACCTTATACAAGACATTGTCAGAACAGGCATTTTCCACCTGAACCACAACATAGGCATGCAGGAAGTTGGAAGCAATCATGTCTGGCACAAATGGAGTGCTCTCGTCTTGAAACACGATGGCTACGATGTCATTTCCTATGTGCCTTTTTCTTTGTAGCTGTGATAACAAGAAATGTGTTCATATTACTGTGTATTAATGTGAGAGAGTGTTCATATTACTTCATTTAAATTCTGTGCTTGTGTAAAACATTGTGTAAAAGCATTTGCAGCATGTACACAAACTCAGATAAACCAAACAGATGTTGGAGATTAATAAGAGACATTATTTAAAAAAATGAAGCATTATTTTTAATAAAATTAGCAGAGCTTTTTAAACCAATCTTTAAAGAATAAACAATAAGTGCTGTTCTAGTGCTGGCTGGCATTTATGAATTTGTTTAATTGAACAATATTTTAATGATAACAAGTGACTAATATTTTTATTATACAACAACTGTTGTATAAAAGCGATAAGGCACTAAAGGCTATATTGTAAATATCTGCTGGGTGCCTACAGGATCAACAACCTTTAGCTGTGAATATATTCATAATATAACACCTTTTAGTTTATAGAACCTTTTAGTTTAGCTTAGAACCTTAAAAAGCCAGTTCAAACTGGTCTAATACTAATGACAATGAGTGTTGCTAAGTACACCTCTGGCTGACATGTGGCGATAAATTCCATTCATTTTTGAGGTCTATTTAATGTGTCAATGATTCCATAAACAAAGTTCTACGTGTATGTGTGTGTGTTGCAGCTGTTCTCATAGCATGTCTTAACAGATGGCTGGCAAGGGCAAACAGAGATTTGAGAGTGAGACTTTTGTTGCCGCTAACTTGTACCCAGAAATCCACTTATTAATATCCCTATATGCTTTCAACCTCCAATCGTTGTAGAGTGTGCGCATGTGACAGTATAACAGCAGGAAGGAAAGAGAGAGAGAGTGAGAGGCTCAATGTATGTGTTCTAAATGTAGAAGATTCCCTAAGGAGTGAGCTCTAAAAACACTCCTCCTCTGAGGGTGCAGCACTGTGAGTGAAGGTGCAGAATAAAGGTCACTCTGTAAGTCAACAATCATGTGTGGCTTCAGGAAACAGCATCTGCTCCGGCACTGAAGACTAAATTCCAGCCCTCCTGTCAATCCAGATGGTCTACCACCTATCTGGCTTATTTCTCAATTCATATTAGCACTGTATCTACAGACATCTGATTATGATCTGACTTCTAATGCTTCCTATAATGGCATTTAAATCAGCAGGCTAAGTTTAATAGTCTATGGATTATGAGGCCTAGAACAGAAAACCAACAGACACTAATGGGAGGGGCACGAATCGCAGGAGGGGCTGCGAATACCTGCTGCATGTCGCCCTCTGTGTACGGCAGCTTAGTGGACACGTGGAACATGATCTCCTTGTTGTGGAAGTTGTGGTACACAGACTCTGAACCTGTCTGCCCATGTGTCACGTCCAACCCACCACGGAACCTAACAGAAGAGAAGAAATTCAAGGGTTCTCAAAAGCTGTGCCCTCAAAAGCTGTTTTTGCAATGCCAACATTAAACTTCAGTTACAAGTCCTATGAGTCCTACAGGATATCTTTATAAAAGTTACATAAGACATTTAGTCAAGGAGTTCATGACATCTAAATATACCAAAGCTTCTAAATATATCAAAGTTTTTATGCTATTCCTCTAGATCTTGCAGTATCAGATTTCTTCAAACCGACAGAGTAAGCAGTTCTGTTTATGTTTTTACCCTTTGAAGTCATGAAGCTCGATTTTCTGTCCCAGAAACTCTAGAAACTCCACAAACGCAGGGCTCTCCTCGTTATTCCCAAACAACTCCTCCTCTGAGGTCTACACAGATACAAACACAGGGAGGTCTTAAAGTCTGAGACCACTTTAATTATTAAAATCAATTTAAAACCTAATAGTTTTGAAAATATTATGTAAAATTACTACACTTCAAAATAATCAAATATTTATTGTTATACTGACAATGTCATTTTTGTACATTTTTTTGTACAAAAGGACAGATTTCTTTGCTTCCATTAAAGCACTCAAGATACTGTTTAGAAAATTCCTGTATTATGCAGGTATAAGATTTCCAAAAAACTGAGTAGCGTTTTGAGTGAGTAGATTCTTTTCACTCGATTGTAATAAAAACTGTTAAATTAAGAAGCTTTTGAGACAGTTGTGGTCTCAAACTTTTGAACTCCATTATATATAGAATGCTGATAGGTTTCACACAGACATTTGCATTCAAATGGCACACAAAAGCTCTATTCATGATCATTACTTGAATTATTGAACAAATAGCAAAGTAGTTCAGCCTTTCAACATCCGCTATCACAATAACAAGGACCCATAATTATGCTGCTTTTTGTTAGAGCAGAAAGCCGAATATTGAAACACCTCAAATGAACCAACCCCTCACAAAAAACAAGAACATTCAGAGGACAAAAGCAAACTCTAAAATTAGCAAACCTAAATGGTCCATCATTATGACTCGATTAGCCTGCTGAAAATGCTAATTGTCCCTCTGAATAAACATATTCTCCCATTTAGAGTCAAGAAGGATGAAACGGAAGTACGGCTGAGGAGTTTTGAGAGATAAATCATAATGTTTGTTTCAAATATGTGCATTTCCATTAAGGGCTTTGGTGTAGTGGGCCAACGTTCCTGCTGCCCACACTGGAAAGGTTGAGTGTGTAAACACTGATCAGTGAGATGAAGAGGCTCTTCAGAGGCATCTCAGGGCTTCCTCTATCATGCTAATGTTCTAAGGGGGCTGCTGGCTGGTTTCCTCAGAGAACCTCTCACGATGCTTCTATCTTCAGCCTTAAAGGTCATGGAGCTGTCTTAATTCAATCAAACCTCTGCTCTGGCTCCTCAGAGAACAATAGCGTCATGATTTTAACACATGGCAAATACAGGCAGCACTTTGATTGTTGCTATTGTTTAGGCTGAGGAACCATTAGGAGGTAGAGGAGTAAGATCTACTGTATGTTTTTACCYAGCTAACAATTGAAGTTGATTAAGTTGAAAGAACGTTTCCATTAAGTAACAAAAACGTTATTTTGAATGTTTTAGGATTGTTCAAAATGTCCAGATTTTTAGATGTTTAAAAAGATATTGTTATTATGTTCTATTGTTAGTTGTAAGAACATTATTCAAACAATCTTTACATTTAAATGTTTTTAATATGTTCCACTAACAATTTAACTAATATTTTGTAATGTTTTTATGCTAATGATTTTAGAATGTTAGTCAATGACAAATAACTATATTTTTTGTTACTGCAAGAATATTTGTAATAATTTTGAGGTAACTTCTAGAGAATGTTCACAACATTCTAAGAACGTTTCCTGTTAGCTGGTTGTGCAAAAGTGTTGCTGAATAAACAATGACAAGAGAGTTGGAGAACCAATTCATCCATGCACCTGCTAAACGACTGAAGCACAGTTCTGAAGAAACCAGTGGAGTTAAAACTCCCCATGCAACTCACCTGTCCAAACTTCTGATAAATGACTCCAAACTTAAAGTTGTTGCTTATAACATGTTCATCAAAAGTGACAATGAGTCTAGAAGCCTGTGAGAGAGACAGACAATATAAGTAGTCTGATAAATGTCTTTTAGGTACAGGCTTGAGACAGGCAGAAATACACAGAGGCTTTCCCTTAAACTGGCCCCATTTCCTAGTGTCACACTTTAATTAACTAGGACAAATGATCCAGTATCATGCGCTGATGAATAACAGGTTTCACTTTAATGCGGATGGGACACAAAATGACAGAACAATTATGAAACTCTGTGTCATGTCGGGTTTGCGTACCTTCGGGTAAAGCACAGGGAAAAAACGGTCCACATTCACCTCTTCACAGACAAGCTGAGAAGAATGAAAAGAGAAAAGCCATATTGATTCTTTTCTGATTCTCCTTTGATCTAGCAAAAATGATGCAACGCTACAATCGTCTGTCCAGGCA
The DNA here is from genome assembly GCA_036877545.1 of Yasuhikotakia modesta. NCBI lineage: Eukaryota > Metazoa > Chordata > Actinopteri > Cypriniformes > Botiidae > Yasuhikotakia > Yasuhikotakia modesta. The sequence continues at coordinate 71,924 of JBAJNP010000529.1, forward strand.
AGACAGAACAGGCTCACGAGGGAGTTAGACAATCAATCACTGCGCTCAGAGAGAATTGTGATAAATAACAGGGTTTGAAAACTACAGCACTGACCCATCACCCCGTCACGCCAACCCCCCAACATGATTCACTCTCACCTTGGCCATCTGGACAACATTGGGGAACTCGGTCAAACAAGATATGGGAATGACATCGTGATATGTTTTCATTTTAGATCTGTAAAACAGACAGTCATTGGTAAACACAGGTGGAGGCTATAAAACAGCAATAAATACAAATAATTCCCTTAGTATTTATTAGTTGTGTTTTAGTCTCTGTATCTTAGTTATCTGTATTTTTATCTGAGAAACATAAAAATGGAACATGTAAAACAAGATATAAAAAAAATCAAACGTCATTCATTTAAACAAAATTATTATTTAAAAAACATAAACATACCTTTCATAAACATACATTTATTCAGATGCTACACAATTGCAAATTTATTTTATAGATGTATATGTACCAGAATTTTTTTTTATCATTATAAAACTCATATTAACCTACATGTCAGAAAACAGTTGTCTTTGTCATTCAACATTTTTCTATATTACATTCTTTACACTACCAAACACATCACACAGGCAGGCACTAAAACAACAAAACACAACCTACAACAGTAACACTAATCGACAGCTCAGAACTTCAGCAGTTCAGTGTCATTGTGGCATCATTAAATGTGTCAGATGGATTTGATAACAGGAACATCTTGTCGTCTTCCCTCCGCCCACACGCATTGCCCTATATTGTCCATCTGGTGCCTAATGCAGAAACGAGGGTGCCATGTACATTTGGCCTGTTTAATCCCTGTGAAAATGTGTTTTATTGCCTCTCCCAGGAAACATTTGTGTTGTCAGGGAATAGATATCACTGAACTGTGTAATATCCACAATAAAATCTCAAACCGAGCAATGAAACTGTGTCAGATACTAAAGAAATAAGGGTACATAAGACACGGCAGCGGGGGAGAGAGCTGAGATAGTGAAAGTGAGATGAATGAAGAAGAAATAGAGAGAAAATAGAAGGTCGCACCTTAGCATGAGGCGAAGATGCTCTTGGTCCCCGATAACATCATATTTCATGGAAAACACCAGGTGGCCCAGGGTGCTGTCCACTGTATAGTAATTAAAATGCTCCTAATGAAAGACCAGAAGGTGAAATTTGAGAGCTCATTCATTCTCACACACACACACTGAGTTTTTCTCCACTCCCCACACAGATCTAAGTGCTAACCGATCACTTTCTCATGCACATTAGTCTAATTCATAATGGATATTACATTTAAATACATAAAGGCCACATTAGGCTGGAATCATATGTCTTCATTATGTTTGGCTGCTGAGGTCTGTGTAATTAGGTTACATTTGTTAGCAACATGTAACTGAAATTTATGCAAATGCATGTGCGAGACTTAACAGTTGTGGCACTTTTGTGTGCAAAATATATTAAAAGTCTGTGTCTTATACACCAATAAGTTCCCAATCCAGTTTAAACATGCACTACTTGCAATTTTTAGTTTTAACACGCCTCCTTTTTATGTAAATTAGGATTATTGCAGTTTGTGATTGGCTGTTTGGAAAAGCAGGTTTCCAATGGAAGTCAAAAAAGCATGTTATACATTATGTACATTGTATATTAGCAACCATGGCAGCAGTAATTTATCAAACAAATGCATATAAATGCATTTACTGCACCGATTTAAAGTGAAAATCTTTTCTATGGATTTAAAGATGACAGTGGATTAAATATGCCACTCATGTTTACAGCTGAAAGCAAAATTATTTAATTTAAATAATTATGATAAAATGATAATATTTTGCAATACAGACAATCTAGTTCTGTGTAAACCTGCAACCTTTTACATTGAGTTCCACATCAGGCCTGTTTTTATCCAGTTCCAGTATTTTGATCTAGCAATGCTAAATTTAAGTGTGCTCACTTTGCCCAGAAAGTGTTTCCTGTAGATCTTGGCGGTGGTGTTGCACTCCAGTTTAAAGCGCGAGGTGGGAGACAGTAGCTGCTCCGGGTCAGTTCCATTGCTCAGCTCATGATTGGTCCCCTCTATCCAATAACCCCCGAACTGGGGCAGCAAAATCAAGGGAAATGGACTCTTTCTGCCGAGCACCTGACAGAACGAGCGAAGATAAACAATTATGGTGCCATTGACTTGTGCAAGCACACAATAAATTCCACTTAGATATTGAGTGCAGAAACAATTTTGTCAGCCCTTTATACTGAAGCGACTTACCTCATGGACGCTGGGGTAAGGGATGTAATCTTCCTCAGTCTGAAATGAGAAGACACTTTTCATTAAAACAATTTATTTTTTGATTGTGTGCCTCAGACCTCCAAAATGCCTTAAGGCTAAACCTGTATTTTCATTTTACAACACTAACACACCCCGGTGTAATATTCAGAGAAAACTATAAGTAAGCCATTATTAGACTGATAAGCCCAAAGAGTAAACACTGTGGCATTATTTAAGCTTTGTCAGAGTAATCGGACCAACCCAACACAGCAACATTGACGTTATTGTCCCTGTCAATGCAATTTGGGGCGGGATTTTTTGGCCAACCAATGGTTAACAGGAAAGTTTTTGGGAAACCTTTTCAATCATTATTTTTGCAATTCCTCTTGTTGACAGAAATTACACGCGTCACCCTGAAGCTATATCCTCCAACACAAAATCAATTAAACTTCACAAAGAATTATTTGGTCACTTTATTCCCTTTTCTACCAAGCAAAACTCCAATTAGTGTTATCCACCCTCAAGAAGTAGCAAAAGTTGCCCTTAGGCTGGTTTATTTATGAGAACTAACTCATTAACCGGACAGAGTACAATCGCTTTGATTCTTTACAGACAGTATGGCCTCAGGCCACAGAATACTGCTCAGCACCAGCTAACCTTATTTGATTGCAGCTCCATTAGTGCAGAGGAAAGTGGGCTAGAGTTGTCTTTTGAAAACTAGCTGTACCAGCTTGACTGATAACCAGCTCTTCTATTTGAAACAGTCTGCCTGCAGATAAAAACAGCAGCCCGCGGCCCTCAAACAATACGCGCTTTGTGTTAGCGTGTGTGAGTGTGCGTACAGGGACAAAAGGGAAGTGGTGAGGTAAACGTACTTTGAGGGGCGGAGGAAGAGTGCATCTCTGCTCGTCCATTCTGTTGCTCTGAAAGATGAAAAGAAAATCTGTCAGCCTGACGGCAGCCGATGGGTAAGAGCAAAAATAACATTACATCTGCAGAGCACATTCTGCTTTTCAACAGAAAAATATTAAAACACTAAATAATAAATGAAAAACAGACAAAGGAATAATACAAGCTTTATGTGACAAGCAACTTGATGTTTGTAAATTCATTTAAGGATTTTAATGGTTGACAACAATTCTGTTGTATTAAAAAGTGTGTATTCTAAAATAATTTGACAATACAACAATGTTCTATAAAATACTATAAAAAGTAATTAAAATCAGATGATTATTTACATAAGGATATTTTACTTTAAAATGTTACTGTGCTTGTGAATGGAAAAATGAAACAGCATGCTGGGACATTCATAAAACTTTCATTTTGGCAACCCAACTTTACTTTGGAAGGACAGCTCATGATGTCTGTGTTAAAACACAGCACAGTTAGTACTCTCGGATCAATCACAGACAATACAGTATTTGATTCTCTTTAAGTTTTATGAATATGCCAGACAGCGGGACACAAGATCAAAGCAGCATTGCAAGCGTGCGGAGAGAAAACATTTAAATATTAACAAGGCCATTTACATCAAATACAATGTCCTAAAGCTGCGAGGATCAAACCATTGGTCCACCTCATATTGGATTGCTGATTAAGAAATCCTCTCACTGGAAGAAGTTTCATCAGCTGAGACAGTCGAAAGATTTACAGTAAGCCTACAAACTAAGCTTGCAGGTCTGAATATACAAAAAGTGTGTGAGTTAGTCTCTTTAGATCTGCTGACAGCCGTTACTGTACAATTGATATGCTACAGTACAGTACACATTATTTGGCACATTCCAGCAGCGATCTATAACAATACACATAAACGAGTGTCTTCGTTATAGGTCAACTGTGATATACACACCATTGTGTTTGTTGTTTAAAACATTTTGTACATCCTAGCCAAGGTTTTCATTTACAGAAGAAACAGATCTATCTAACAAATATACTGTTTCTTGGGCTATAATATCCTCCAGCTGAAACCCAATAGTTAAACAGATCCAATGTCATGATGTTTTGCAATGCATCATGGGATATGCTCTTATCATATTCATCATATTTCCCCATAGACATTTGTCCTAGTCAGCGATAACAATGGTAATATCAAATAACTACAATGACTCATCATAATGAATATTTCATTTCTTTTTGTGTACGCAACAGCAGGATCTCCTTGTACTCGAATGTCAGAAACAACAACTAATTTGTTCTCCTGGTAGTGAAATCATTTGCTGTTGTACTGCAATTTTAGCAAGCACTGGATTATAACATAATACTGCCCTCAAGGATGAACGTAAAGCAGAGCAAAAGGCATACAAATGCATCTAGGTAGAAGACATCTACATCAAGGAGATGCAGAAAGGCAGAAGAAAAACATGATATAGGTAAAAGAAAACATTACCTGCATTTTCTCAATCATTGCAAATAAATCAGTAGTCTGGAAGAGATGAGAGGAGATGAGATGGAATGAGATGGATTTACAGTTGACCCCTAGATTACATTCTCATGATTTGAGATGGAAATGAGAACACAGAGGACATACTGGAGCGTTGGAAACATCTAAATGTAGCTGCATCTATTGAATATTTCCTTCAGAAAGATCTGGTCAGAAATAGACAGCAATCTCACAGCACATTGCATTTTAACGCATAACTTAATTTGCAAATCTACAGAAGAAGCATCTAAAAGAGTCTGTGTAACCTTCTTCAAGCTCACAGTATAGCTGGATCTTCTCTCAGCAGGGGTGATGGGAGCCTGCAGGCCCGGAATTGGTTGGAGCCAATGTTCATTTTGGCCTTGTTAGCCTGATGGCAGCATGTGAGATGTGGGCGATAGAGGAAAAGTTTTGAGAGCCGTGACTCAATCAATGTCTGTCATACTTGAATAAATTGCCTTTTGTTGTCTGTCCTACTTAGCCATGAAGTCGGTTACAATTGATTACAATCATAATTGGTTATAATTATTATAATAGGCTGTTCAAGCGGTTTGCAATCATTTTCCTTGTACTTGCTACCCAATTCACAATATGACACACAAAACATTCATAAAGTGAGACTATATTTTGATATTCCAGGTTTAAGTGTTACATTTAACATCTGGATCTGATTTAAACATCTCTGTAAGTCAGAGAACTTATTTTTTCCATGTTTCTCAAAAGAGGAAATCAGTAATTATTCATTTTGATTGATGCCCACAAATAGAGTAACATGCTTTTGTGTACCGAAAGCTGATGGCCGGAAATTTTCCTAGAGAGCTGTAACATGGACAACTTCCAACGGAACAGACAGTGAGGTTCTGTGCAGGATTTGGGACAGACTCAAAGATAATGTGAGAGAGACAGTGGAAACAATTATCTTCAATGTGTGGAGAAGAGTGGATGAGTTTCTCACAGTCTTGAACAAACACTCTGTGTACCGTACTGCATTGTTTGAGTACATTGTGTGAGTCCTCCGCCATTGGCAAACAAACGCTATTGCTGCCTTGAAAACAAACTTCAGTGAGCTTAACTATGTCTGGCAAAACACCATTGACATAAGGTCACAGGGACTGGGAGCACTAAAACTTAAATGAACTGTGAGACAAAAGTCATTGAATAATTCAATCAAACTATTAGGCATTATGTCTTCATTGTTCACAGTAACCACTAGCTCCTAAACAAACAGCACATAGATTCACTTTTTGCTCCTACTGCATTACTGTATTAGTGCAAATATAGTGACCTATCATACACTTCTATACATTATTGTAACATTACTGAAACAGTAAAACAACATCCTATTGAATACTATGTGACAAGACTGAGGGAATTTATTGCATAAAATTATACTGATATCAGTCTTATTAGATTTGTAATGAAGTGGGATCCAAGAGTCTGAGACCACCAGAGAAATGTTTCAATTTCCAATTCCAATTTTTTAGACAAAGTATATTATCAACTGAAGAATTTGAGTGAAAACACATTTCAAAATGTCTCAGTATTTCTTACAAAGTTTGGGCAAGACTATGAAGAAAAATGTCAAAACCATGTTTTCCCAGCATGATCTGAAAATGTTCCAGCGAGTATCTTGTGTTCCTCAATGAAAGCAAGGCAATCTGACCTTTTTTACAAAGCAGTTTACATGGTCAGTGTTAGAAAATTTGCTTATTTGATAAGCGACCTTGAAACAGTGCAGAACTTTAAATACTTTTAAAACTCAATATCCCCAAACCTTAGTTCAAAGATATTAAATCACCTACATTTTAATAGTTGTTCTCAACAGACTTTTTAACCTTACTGTATATTGTTAAGAGGGAAACTACTATCAAATCTATTAAGTCTCAACACACACAAATGTTTTCCTTAACAATTTAGTTGCTGTTGGTTTAAATAATACTGAACCACATTAAAAATCTAATAAAATAACTTCTATTCTACATGATTCTTTGTAGCATTTTGCCAAAAACTCAAACAGCTAGTGCAAAAATAGATCTAACAGAATCCTTTCCTGTTTCAAATCAGACCTGAAATACTTACTTTGTCAGGTCTTCTCCAGTGGGCAACCGAGACCTGCAGTGGACTCAGGTCCACTGAGGTCCACCAACTTTTAGCCATGTTCAGAAGTTAAATCCAAAACGTTTACCAGAAGCGTTCTTCCTCAAAAACCAAGAAGAGTTTCACAGGGACCAGCAAAGAAATCTGCCTCAGTCCCTAAAAACGTGAGCAAACATCTAAACATCCAGAGTCCTCCAGAAGGTTCCATGTCAAGAAATACAGAAAACTCCAGCTGGGCAGCACTACTGAAGTATATTACACTGCAGTGTGTACACTAAGAGGTGTGTACATGTAACCTGAGGTCTGAATGACCGTGTAACTGTTAAGATCTGTTAACATTAGGTGCTCTGGAACTCGGTCTTTTCCTCAATGTGAGATGTGCAGGGAGGCTGCATTCCTACCGAATTAACTCTTCCTTTCTTAGTTTTTATTTCTCGGCTTCTCGCCCATTTTGTTTCCTTTTCACTGGCAGAGGTCCAGGGCAGGAGTGAGCTGAACTCAGCCTGGATCTGCTCTCTTTCAGTCAGGCATGCCTGTGCAGAGTCTATTTTTCTCTCTTTCTGTTATATACACACGCATATGCAGAACACAGAGGGCACTTTAAAAACTGTTATACTGATTCAATTTGCACACGCCTCCTATGGACTCCCAGTTTTAACAGACAGGGTTTAAAATGAACATTAGCTAATCACCAGAAAAAGACAGGTAACAAGTAAAAAGAGATTTGTAATTAAATAAAGTAACTTCAGCATTCATAGATTCACCGGTAGTTTGACCATCAAGTTTGGGCCAAATAAGGTAATTCTAATTAAGGTGTCTGTCACCTATGAATTAAATCAATACTGGCTCACAGGGAAAGTAAAAGTGGATGTGGCCTAATAAGAGGATGTGAAGAGCAGACAGACAGGATAAGTGATTTGTGATGCAAGACTGACTGCTTATTATGTCGGCTTAATAGGGCTGTCATTAGTTTGACTGACATCATTATTAGAGTGATACAGCTGGACTAAACCAGGCGTATCAGCTGTAACTGACCTTTAACTTTATGATTCTTTCTGGAGATTTGAGCAGGACCTATCTGGCCTGGCCACACATCATTTATTATTTCCTTTTCAACAGCAAATTCAAAACAGTTCCAGGAATCCAGTTTTTTTCTTGTTAGTATTGATTGATTGATACTTAATGCTGTTATCGAGTAACTTCCTTGTTTTGAATTTGATACACTTAAATATTTGATCAATTTATAGTGTAACGGCCTCATTTGATCCTGCGTCTACCGTATGTTAGGTTCAAAATGATTATTGAGTTTATTTTGGACCAACCTCAAAAATTATAAAGAGCAGTTGGCCTGTGTCTACAATAAGTTCTATGTGTTTTTGATAACCGAGCTGTGTAAAACAAAAAAAAGATGTCATCCAATCACGTGACTACATTTAGCTTGGCCAATCAGGTTAAAGATCAGAAGCATGAAAAAGCTGTCTTACTGCTGACAACCTTATCACTTTTTTATTATAGGTGGACAATAAAAAGCAATCATATTGTTTTCTAGTGTACATTATATTCATATATAGAGCTGGAATGGTGAACTAAATACTGCTATAAACCTGTAAAATAAATATTGTCATGATTGAATCCTGCTTCAAAAGAAATACTTACGAATTTCAGAAAATGATTTTTTTTTACGTTATCTATGATTCATGCTGACCTGCTAGACAGAACTGGTAGTCTGTTCTAATAAAGCTTAAAGCCAATGAAAATGAAGGTTCCCCAGGATTCTGCAAAAATGAGCAAATTTTGTAAGCCCCACAAAAATATCATGAAAAAAATGAATCATGAAAAAATTATAAAAGCACTCATAGAGATATCTGTGTTTTAGTCTCATTCAAATAAACATCATTTCAGTGCATTTTTCATTCAATAGAAAGAAACATTATGCTTTTGTTGATTGATCATAAATATTTATGTCGTATCAATCTACTGCCAATTAATAATGTCTGATCAGTTTATGTCTCACCAGTCTTCAAAAGTGGACTTTTCTAAAATCTGTTAGATAAGCTAAGGAGAAAAGTAGTAGATAAGGAGAAAAATTGAAAGTCTAAACAGCTGCCAGCAGGGAAAGAGAGAGAGAGAGAGAGAGAGAGAGACTGATAGGCTCATTGCAGTGATGCACATGGTTTTTTGAGTCATAATCTCTACTGTGAAATCAGGCCAATCCTTAATTAATGATTCTCTTCATGTGATGCTCCTGTCAGTGTCTCTCTCTTGGAATGTATCTCTGTTCCTCTCTCTCTCTCTCTCTCTCTCTCTCCATCCTGTTCATGACCATCCTCAGCTCAGCACAAATGAAATCAAATCTAACTTTAGAAGACCCTGCTATCAGACCAGCAGAAGTCAGTGCATCAGCGTTCTTCTCTCTTCAGCGTGGCTAACAGAGCAGATGCCTACAGCCCTGTATGTAGGTGCAGACTCTGACACAATCATGTGCTCAGCAGCGAGACCACCAGTACCTCTACACCTGTGACTGCCCACCAAGGGTACAATACACACACCACAGGGGGGAATTAAACAGATTGCAGGTACTTGGAATTATCTGGATGTTTTTAGTTGTCTTCCACATCCATACATCTATCCATACATCTTTTTCTCATTGAAGAGTCATATGTTCCTTGTATTATAGCTGGTCTGACACAATCCAAAGTAGGCAATGGCTGTTACTCTGTGTAACGTTAGTAATTGTTGTGTTTTCATAACAGAATCGTAACAGACAGACATTTCTGTCTTCCAACATTTGCAGCTCACAGTCGTGCATCTCAGCACCGCAGTGTCTACGTCACAGGTGAAGACTTCACTTCCATGTCACGCTGGGTCAGAGTCACACAGCGTGTCAAACTGAAATCCTCTCTCGCTCGGCTTTCTAAATGTAAATGACACTGACGTGCTCAAAGCTCATTTCAGCAGAGAACAGTTCTGCCAGTGGAAACATTGAATAAACGTCTTCTACAGATACGGTGAATCTGTTTTAAACTGTACTGCTAGTTTCTTACAGTCAACCTATTAGTTATCCAAGCTAGTTTAGTATGCTGAAGATTCATTTATCTTTATATAGTATGTTTAGTTTTCTGTTCTATTTCTATTTTCTAAATTCACTAGCCCAACAGAATATCAGATTTCTTAATGAGTTCAAAACAATTAAACTCATCATATGGTTGTGATACAATATTTTTCTGTGAACTGTACCTTTAAGAAGTACACTTGCATGAAATACAAGCATTCCATTAATTTTGCTGAGCAATAAAAGAACAATAAACTTTAACCATGAGAATGCACTATATGTGGTACAATAAATTCCAATAAATTACTCCAATAAATTCTTAAATGACAATTTTGTCTGTTGGTTCCTTTAAGGTTTTTACAGGCAAAATTCTAAATAAACATTCTCCAAAAAGCTGCTATATGAGTTTTACACAGAACAATATTCATTCTAAAAATATATTCAAATAAACTTAGCCGGCACCCTTGCTGATGTTTTTATGAATGACGCACAGAATGCTTCACACAAAAGACATCATCTCATTTTTTCTCCATTTCGTTTCTCTCCACCATCTCAGTCGTGAGATTAGCCTCCGTTATGCTGCAGATAAGCTAGGCTGTGGAATCATGGGCCCTGTTAAAGCTCTCTGACATCACCCAAACTTTATCCTCTTAATCTGCAGGCTCAGCTCACCGAGTTTAAAAGCCCTGAAATCTCATAGACACACACCCTTAGATCACTCAAACTGCTTCTTACACACACACTGCACACAATACACATGGGATATTATTCCAAAGCTCTTTGTTGACCCTCAAATGTAACTTTGTCAGACACGATTGCCAACATTGACAAACACCAAAACAAAACACAGTTCAGGAATGAAACTAATAAAAAATGCGGTTTTAAAAATTGCTTGTTGCATTTTTGCCAGGATCCTGTTTGGACTGTTAGATCGTTAAGGGACAAACAGATATTAATATGCAATAAACATGATACATATAAAATATATTAATAAAGTTATGAAAAGTAAAAAGAAAAATTCTAGCAGTATAAGTTCAACCATTTTGCTGAACTCGTGCATGGGTCACATGGTTGACTGCATACATCATTATCACATGCACTGGAGCTTCTAAAACTAAAGATTTTAGAAGCATTTTAGAAGCATATTACATGCTTTCTGACTGTGTAATGAAAAATGCGACGTAAACAGGCTGCAGTGATGCGCCGCAGGAAATGCGTTTGGATGTGAATGTTAAAGCTGAAGCGAGTAATTTTGGCTCTGACGTTATCAACAAATTGAGAGGCTAAAATAATGCTGAATTACAAACAAGCTTTTGTTAGATGGATAAACAGACAGTCACCCTTAAAACTGCATCATTGCTTGAATCAATGGGCTGCCCAAACAAACAGAGCAATGTTTAGACAGTTCCCACAAATTTTAAAGGGAATCAACTAATAAATCTGCTGGTTTACTCACAGTTTGGATTTTCAACAGGAAAATCCACTTCACTTATATTAAACACTTCAACTTTAACTGGCTGTTAGAGGAAAAATAACCTGCAAATACTGTTGTTGTTTGTGTTTTGGACAGACAGTTTGTCTTACTGAATGAGAGGTGTGACGGAGAAACCAGTCTGACATTTGTTAATTAATAGCATCTGGCATTTAATTATATCAATCCCATTTAGCTGCATGGCACGTCAATCAAGCGTATTAATAACAAACAAAATAATTCCTTCAAAGTTAACAGTGGCCTCGTACAAATCAGTATTAGGTCTACACAGACTCTAACTAATTAGGCAGATGGGTCAGTAGAGGTGAAACACACACAGCAAGCAGAGGTCATTGGTTGGCAGGTTGTGAGACTGTTCAGCATGCATGCAGGAGCTCAGCTGCTGAAGGGAGGGGGTTGGATTGCGGTTTAGGGGTCAGACTCTGTGTACCTTGAGGAACGGAGGGCCAGTGTGGGTCAGTGATGGCTGGAACAGTGAAGGTTCTAGTGTGTTAGAGATGCAGAGGTGCTCTCCTCCATCCTGTCTCCTGTAATGAGAGACAAGAATCAGTCCAGCAGAAAACACTAATCTGTGTCATTATAAACACATTATACACAAGTGGTTCTCAGCTAGTAGGTTGCTAAATGCTAAACAAAAATGCTAAATGCACCTAACAAACTGTAACTAACTATAATTATGCATGGTTAGGAAAGCAAAATAAATGCAAGTGTTACCTTTTAAAAGGAACAAGAAATCTTTCTTATACACATGAGTTATACCACCAATTAAACTATGGTATTTTGGGACAATCTTAATAATGGTAATATTGCTTATAAATTACACTGCTGACTTTAATTTTAAATTTACAGTGCAAAAAGTTCTGTTATGGTAATAAGAAAACAAACCAGAAGAGCATGACTGCTCCATACAAACAAAGGTCGTGAGGTCACAGCACAGGAACCATTAGCATTGTGACTAGCCTGGGTAATGACATTTGTGTCACCTCCATATGGCTGTATGGGCAGCACCTCTGATCTGGCTGTACGCTTTCATTAGCAGGTTTCTCCATCTGCAGAAAGCTCCACAGAGTTATAGAGGTGATGCACAATATGCAGGAGATGATGTAATTGAATCTTTGCATACTTCTATTGTTTTGACATAAAGCCATTATTAGATTTCCCATTATACTTTAGCTGTGGAGGAACAGATTGTATTACATCACAAGCTAAATACGGTTCAGGGCAATATAAGCGAGCTAACGAATAACCCTGAATAACAGGACAAACTGGAGAACTTATTCTGTGCTAGTTTTTAAAAAATGGCAGACTCTCATCTCTCTAAAAAAAAGACAAATCTGGCATTGAGGTGACACATATCTACTATGGTAAGTTATAACAATTGGAAAGCCATAACATTTGTACAGTAATAATAAGAGAAAAAGATACGTTTGTATCAAAAAAGGACCTTGTATTTCCTCAGGCAAAAAAATAACCATGAGGGAAGAGTCAAACTCTTTCTCAATTTTGAGAAAGAATCAAAAAAGCAGATCAAATAGTGTCTTTAAATCTAAGAATTATTTGAAATGATGATGTAAGAGACTTGTGATGAATCTCTCACACAGAATGTCCAGTGTTTTTCCACAGCTCTCTCAACCAGTTGTTGTAAAAAAACAAACCCAGTTTGCAAGCTCCATGGCAGCACCAGCCCAACTGTTTTCATTTTCTATCCTCTCCAACAACATCATCTATCAAAACCAGACAGCTACTTTAAAGGTAAATGAGATTTTTAAGACATGGCCATTTGGCTTTTAGCGTTTACCATAAATGCATTTCCTCAAACCATCATCTGAGGCCTGTTTTAAATGCCAAGTTCAGTGAACACAGGTTTTATTAACCTGCAGTTTGCCCTGTAACCCACAAAGAGGAGTTTAAGTAAATTCATGCCCTTAACAACAGCCAAAGGTTGCCTTACGGTGTAGTTTTACGATGTAGATTTGGATAATGGTAGTGATGTAATGCGGGAGTCAGTGTTAGATCAGCTGTGTCACAAAACAGACCTTAAGTGAACTGCAACTCTGAGCCAAAACATAAAAACTGTAACTATAAAACAACAGCTTTCCAAATGGCCTCACCAAGCTCTGCAGTAACACTGTACCATTTACCCATAATGCTAACATCCTTATTAGACCATCCTTCATTAACTGAACAGCCTTTCAATTGCATTTAATTAAAGGGCATTAGAAGGACTTATATCTGTTTAGCAATAAAACAGGATGTTAAATATGAAATTATGAATAATTTAGAAGGCTCAGCACGTAATGTTGAATTTTTTTGATGCATCTTACCATAAGTCACAGTTAAACAGACACATTAGGATCTGGTTGGTTTACTACAGTAAAAAGTGATTAGAAATTCCTGCCTGCTAATTCTCTTCCCACACAGGCATGAAATTCCCAATGGGCCGCTGAGGGAACGTTCCAACTGGAATCATTATTTCACCCCCTACAGCTGAACAG
>JBAJNP010000530.1:0-16108 GCA_036877545.1 Yasuhikotakia modesta
GACAACCAGCCACACCATTATGTTGGCCTAGCCAGGATCATTAATCATTTCTTTCAAATAATCTCTAGTGAAAGCAACTCAAAAACACACGCTAAAACCATGACTCTGCATCGGAAAACTTTTCGGGGTCACAGGACTTTTACTACTGAGATAGGTGAGATTAACTCTATTACTTAGCCTATTATTTATCACAGCTTCTTAAAATGATAATATTACAGATCTCTGGATTATTAAAAATATATTACTGATGTATATTCTCTTCTAGTGTCTGAGATTGACAGGGACAAATATATTCTACTGCAAATGCTGGACCTGCACAGGGAGAAAATGGCACCTCTGGATCTTACAAAAATGCTGTATATTAGCACTCCAAGCACTAAGGATGAATTTCCTCAGGACCCAACAGAGCTCTCAAATGCCTTCCTCCGGCGGCTCTGGCTGTATAATCCCAACGCCCGCAACACCTCTTGCAAGAAAGTAGTTGGAGTGTATGGCTTAGACATGGATGAGGATTCAAACTGTGCCATCAATCCTTTGGACCTAGTTGCTGCCATCTACATGACAACAAATAGTTTTCTACAGCAAGAGATTGCCTACAGAATGGTGCAGTGCAACTTTGCAGTGCCTCTATATCTACCTCCTGTTTATCCAGAAACGAAGGGAACCGTCCTCCTGAGTCCTTTTAGAAGTGTTCTAGGTCAGTGGAAGTCATCTGAGGGAACAATCATGAAGAACATGGCCAATTCTAGGATGCCATTTCTCTCTGCAGTAAGGCTAGGTTACTGCTGCATCTCAAAGTCCCGGGTGCTCAACCATGTTCTTGGTGGTCCACACAAGAAGAATGAATATTTCATAAACAGTGGCATGGATGGAGGGCAACTCCCTCGAGTTTTCTCAGATGGTTTGGTGGATGTGTGCTGGAATCTTCCTTCAAGAGATAATCATGATTATGTCATCCCTCATCCTGTTTTGGTAGCTAATCTCCATGGGGATGCAGCCAACTACGATAAACAGACAAGCCTTCTGTGCTACACCTCTGCAGTCCTCATAGTGTTCTGTGGTGGCTTTGATGACAGAGTGCAAGAACTGCTTGCCTCATGGAGGGACAATACAAGCCACATGATTCTAATTGATTGCTCAATGTTGATGGAAGAGGGCGACCAGTATGATCATAATGAGAAAATTAAACAAAGGCTGGTGAAAGATTTAGAACTGCCTGATGGAGCAGTCCTATATGGCTGTGATGGTAATGAGGAAAGAGTTGCTGACAACCTAAGAGATGTTCTGAATGATCTTATTCCACACCTGCACACTGCAAACCTTGTTGGCATGGCTGGCATGGCCAGTGATCTCAACATCAAAGTTGATGAAGATGAAATCTGTCGAATTGCATTTAGTGAAGTGGAAGAGGTCCTTAGTGGATTTGAAGATGGTGCATCAACCTTTTTGGAGAATCAGCTACCCCTGCAGGGTGCAGTGTGGAAACAGTTGTGTCAGTTGGAGAAGATGGAAGGACGTCATCAGCTTCATACAACACAAAGCTTAACAGCAGAGAAGGAAGACCTTATTAAGCAGTTGCTTGATTATAAATTAACAACAGCCATGAGAGCCTTTATTGGAGCTCTGTGTACACCTGACATGAACAAGCGGGCATTCTTCCTCTCCTGGATGAGAGTGAAACTTGAAGTTATGCAGTTGGATGGACTGTCCCTTCTTAGGGAACTAGATAGGGAACAAAGACAAGAGCATTGCATTGGACTTGAGCACTTCCTTCGGGAGATGGGATTGGTCTATGAACGATATTTTCGCAGCCCAAATGTTGACTTGTATGACATGTTTCGCTTACCATACTTGGGTGCTGAACTGCTTTTGTATGGCGTTCCACTAGAGCTCTATGATGGGGATGCCTCTGTGTTCCCTTTTAACTGGGTATACAGCGTTCTTTATGAGGTACACAAACAGCTGCCAAAGTTCAGTCGTATGAGGGTGTTGACAGTCTTGGGTTTTCACAACTCAAAAAACGCAGAGCTTTTATCTGCATTGTTTGGTGTGAACTTCCCAAAGTGGGGCAGAAGACAAATCAAAGGGGCATACATGCTTCTCCTCAGCCTGCCTGACAATTTCAGAAAGGAGATGGACTGTGAATTTCTGCTGTTGATTGGCACAGAAGGTTTGAACTGCCAAGATGCAGGACAAACAGGACAGAGTCTTGTGCATGACTGTGAACTGGCTACTTTTGTCAGTGGACTGAGTGATATCACATTGATAAACTTACCAGATGAGATTCAGGATGAAACAAGAAGCAACCTTCAAATAGCTGTCAATGCTATTCTCTGCACAAGAGAATCTGAGAGGAAGACTGCCTTTCAGGTTGCATCAGAGGGAACAGGTATAGATGGTAAAACAATGAGTTATGTAATTGATATACTGACCACAGGACAGCAGCATGGTGAATCTCAAAAAGGTGGTACATGCCATAACCTGATCAGCCCATGGACCAACATCTCTGAGACTACACAAAAGGATCAAGCCTACAGTGATGGAGTTCTGAGGCTAAAGAAAAGCCTGCTGGCCATGTTCCATGAAAAGTCAATAAACGGCCAGCCAACATGCTTGGGCTCATTTATGGAGCACATGTGCAACCTGTGGGAGTCTGTGAAAAATGAAAACGTTTCTACAAAGTTTGGAGAAACAGGTACAGCTAATGACATTATTGGCATCTGCGCAACACTTGCACAGGGTGAAAAGCAGCTCACTGATCAAATGAATCTTTGGGTACAAGGGCTGGACAATCACATTACAGATTTAAAAGAAACTGCATTTCGCTATGGAGATGTTTTGAATTCAGACGGCATTCTCAGAGTCTTGAAAGAAGAAGCATCAAGCCAAATAAAAACAGCTGGAGAAAATATTAAGGCAAGTCTCTGGGACTATATCAGGGAGAGGGACATCAATATTGCTCTTGTGGAAAATTTCAGAGAAAAGCTTTTCAACAGAACAGAACTCATTCAAAAGCACATGACAGCTGAGGTTGTTCCAAAACTGGAGTCTGCTGTCATTCGACATGATTTGACAATTCAGATGCAAGACTTGCTTAACTCACTTGAATCAGCCCTGGAGATAAATCTATCATCACTCTTGCAGATCAGTAAGAACAATGAACATATGATTGGGGACAAGGAGCTTAAACAGGAATTTGCTAGTGTTTGGGAAAACATAACATCCAACCAGAGGGATTCTCGTATAGAAACACAGAAAGTCTTTGCCAGGATGGTGGAGCAGCTAAAACAAAACTTAAGCTACCGTGGTCTGAAAAAGCAAAGGGTTAAACTTTGGAACGAAGACCAACTCAGTAGCTTTACAGTCAAGAATAAGCATTTTGCATTGAAAAGCAAGATGAAGAAATCACTGAAAGACAACAAAAATGTTGCACAAAGACACACTGACAAATTGGTGCAGGACTGTGACAAAGTCTCAGAGAAAATGTGGCATAAAGAAGGTTACTCAGACAGCTACATGAGAGAGATACTTGCAACTGTGGACAAGGGTCTAGAGGTGTTAAATATGGAGTCATTCATGCTAAAACCTAAATATGAAACAGACCTCAAGGGGTATATCTGCAGTAAAGCAGCTATGTCTTTTCGAGAAATGGAAGAGGCTCACATAAGACAGGAAGAAACAAAAGAGAGGTTCCTCAGTGAAACCAAAGAACGACATATGATGAATTTCATAGATCAATTCCAAAAAAGGAATCAATGTCAAAAAGCAGCTAAGACATTCACCAACCTGTGCTTCAAACCAGCAGCTGAAGACTTCATTTACAGCAGCTTGGAAAAACAGATATTTAATAATATGATCCAGAAGGAAAATGCACAACTTTACAGCTCACCAAAGAAATTTCACTATGGCCTGCTTAAAGACATGCTGCTGAAGGACAGATTTGAGAACTTCTATGAATACTTGCAGTCCTATGAGAATTACAGTCAGAAGACTATCAAGAAGTTCATCAAAACACATCTGTCAGGTTCTGTAATGATAGAAGACAGAAGAGAACACAGAATGAAGCAGGTTTTTGAATGGATGAGGAAGTGCATCATGCAGGCATCTGTAAACAGTAGCACGGTACAAAACAATGTTAGACAGTTACTGAAGGAAATCTGCATCACCCTGGAGAGTCTAGGAAAAATCTCTGTGCCAACTAAGATCTTGGAGATGCCTTTGTTTGACATAACTTCACATCATGGCTACTTCTTTGACTATTTGAAGGAAGCAGTTTCTGAATTGTCCTCTTCGATTGCTCAGGAATTTATGAAGAATGAGGACGTCATTGAAGTCCCTGATGACCTCCCACAAAAACTTCAAGGCTTGCTCTATGATAGAGTAAAAGGCTGTAACAATCACTGTCCCTTCTGCAAAGCTCCATGTGACCTGGGAGAAACAGAACATCAAAAACACGAAGCTGTCGTGCATCGACCCAAAGGTCTGGTGTGTTATACCAACTCCAACTCCACTACTCTGTCCCACAGCACTTGCTCTGCAGATATTGCTGGAAACAATCAGTTTCAAAACCGACATACAAAAGGCAAATGTTTCGCCTATAAGGAATACCAGTCAATCTACCCAGACTGGATAATTTCCCCTGAGGATCCTGGGAATAGTCAGGCTGCACTCTACTGGAGATATGTGTTCATGAGGTACAACAGCAGGTTTGCTAAAGAGTATCAGTGTGGGCTTGCTATGCTACCTGAAGCCTGGAGTAAAATCACTCGAGAGAAGGCACTGCAGAGTCTCAGAGAGGCCTTTGAAATGAAAGAGTGACATCATTCTTCAACTATTACATCATTACTATTACATCATCACTATTATTTTGACAATTATATTTGAACAAAAAACTACTGTTATTTTGAAACCTGAAACCTGCATAAAAACAAAACAATACACTGTGAAAGTTAACATCCCTTTTTTAATATTATGTTAAAAGTACTTTTAATTACATAAATTGTTTTGACCTATTTGCCCTTTAAACATGTTAATTATTAGGCTTCAAATGTGATTCAATATTTTTTCATTGTGTGTGATTGACATTTATTGTTTTTTGACACTATATATAAATTGTGTATCAAGTTAACACTGTTACTCACTTCTTTACTAATCGCTGATATATTTTGGTATCACAAAAAAATAATATAAACTTCCTTTGATCACAAAAAGTAGTTTTTATCATTATTGTTCCTAAAAAGTAAATAATGATTGAATCCTATGATTGTATAGTTACAGTATCAAGCAAACATGAGCATACAAACTCACACCATCTTATAAAACTTGCTGTCCATTGTTTCCATTTCTTTAGAGAAGAGCAAATAACAATGAGCTACACAAAACAGGGTTAAAAGCAATCTTATACATTATATTTGAGTGGCTGTCATTGCATTGCATTTACGCACTTGGCAGGCATGACTTACAGTACATTCAAGTTATACATTTTTAAGAGTACATGTGCACCCTGGGGATTGAACCCACAACCTAACACAATGCTCAAACAACTGAGCTATACAGGAGCACATGTAGCAATTGCGATGCATCGCTACATGTTCCATGTCAAGAACAACACAGCCGCATTCCACAATTGTGTACTATCACAGAAGGAACACCATCACAAATTTGCATACTTTCATATTGTAATAACTTGCATGTCTTGTATGTTGCACACAGCACATCACAACACAGACAGTGTTGTTGCATCATGGTTGACCACCAACAATCATTGTGATACACTGACCAATGATGTTCCTCCGGTTTTTGTTGTTAACATTGAAGGCACTGTAGATTTCTTCACATCTGCTCAGTTTTTCTCAGGGAGAGACTTTTAATCATAACATAGTCATGGTTAATCAATGTAGCTCTCATTTGAAATTCCTTCATGTCGACACTCTCCACCCTGGTTACCTCCATTGATCACTCCTTCTCATAAAATCACCTCTTACTCTTTCCTTAGTCTGTCTACCCTTAAAAGACTGGAGGAAATCTTCCCCTTTCATCTTGTTTCTATTGCCACTCCATCTCTTCTTCATCTCAGTTTTGTTCTCCAGGAACAAAATTCTCCATCTTTCTCCAGAAATCTCATAAGAAATAAGGGCTTTGAGTTTAACACACAGCAAAGTCATTTGAGTATATAACTATAAGCAATTACAAAAGCCTACAGAGATATTAAGGCATACGCATGCCAGCCATAAATAGTATGCATGTTCTTTCCCTATATCTGTAGCTTGAGAAACATATTTTGTAATGTTGTTGAAATTATCAGGCCAAACAGGGAGCAGATGCTTGCATAAAATCCACACATAGATTGACGGATTTTATGTATAACCGGTACTTACAGTACATAATTGTAGTTTTTTTGAATGTGTAGCATGTGAGGCCATGCCAGTTGTTCTTATGGCAGTGTGTGCGCTGAAAAAATGTGTTACTTAAAATAACTTTATTTTGAGATATTTTAAGAAAAGAAAAATAAACTTTTGGATATTAAATAAGTCACATTATGTCAGTAGTTACGTAATCTCACCACAAGGGGTCAGAATAATCATGCATCGTTCATTAACACCAATCTGTGTAATTTAAGTCAGTTCATTAACAAATACTGTTTCTTACTAATACTAATGCTATACTAGCCTGCAGCACCTACATCTAATTTGAATCTATTTTTAATTGTTACAAGAGAGAACATCAAACATCACATATTCAGAAATGGGTCCAAGAAGTTGTATTAAATTTGACACTGTTGCCTGTTTAGTCAGATCACTTTGTATTTTTTATTCATACTTGATACGTTTTTGCCATATTACATGTGCCATATAACATAAAAGCTCCATTTTGCACTAGCACCACACTAAACTATAGTGCCATTCATTTATATTCTTTGATCTACTATTTATAATGCAGTAGTGTTGCAAAAGTAGATTTTACAATCTGTGATTTTGAGAGATGAAATTCATGATAAACGATTAATATAAGAGCATCATAAAGAATCATCTTGTCCCTCCCTATTTTGAAAATAATCTTCAGACCCGCCCCCTTTTCACACTTGCTCCACCCATCTTCACCCTCTGTTGAGAGGCTTTTATTTAAACTCATGTACAAACAGCCAATGGCTGGATAACCTGACTAGCACAAAATCAACACTCATCGCTAGCACTGCCAAAATCCATCAGCATGAGCAGTAATGACCTTCATTTTACCACTAACAGTGCAAAATATTTGCTATTACAAAGGGGCACTGGGGTCCCATTCTGGACTATTCTGTAATATGTTATATGCTGTGTTATGAGACAGCTTGTATTGACATTATAGATATTGTTGTACTTTATTTGCAGGAGCGGAGATGGATTCTGTGCATAAAAAGCAACATATTGCCAATAAAATAATCAATAAAGCCATTACTTTAATAAACAAAAATAGTTCCATCGTCTGTTTTGCTGTCTTATTTTTTAAACTATGAGTCTGGAGGCAGCTAGAAGGAAATGAGAAAACGTTTTGTGTGCTGTATTCTATACATTTGCATTTGCCCTCACGTTTTCAGTGACCAGCAATAAACTACACGCAGCAGAGATATAACAATAGGAAGGGAAAGAAAATGCACAAACTTAAAAAGATGTTACCACAGCAGTGCCATTTGAATACATTTCAAAGGAACAGGAAATGAAATGATATATACTGCTCACAGCTCAATGTAGCTTTATTTGAAACACACTTTACATATTCCAAGTCTTGTGAGTGCCTCTTCTGAACAGCTCTCTTCAGAACTTTATTCTCCTGGTAATAATATTTCAAACATCAAAAGTTGAAATTCAATTGTGCAATTGTGAAGTGGAATTGTGAACCAGTTGCTATGCTTAAAGCTGTTTCATAGTCACAATAAAACTATTAAAGGGGAAAATATGATAACATTTTTTGTATTATTACTGTTTGTTACAAAACAAATCACCAACCTCTCATCGGTTAAACACTGCATAGGGGGCAGCACAGAAGCACTTTGGTTGCTCACACCACATAAAGCAAAAACATTTGTGTCTATTAACGAGACATGGCTGTAATCTGATTGGGCAGCTGAGTTAAGACTTGCATAATGAGGCTCCAACTGTTCACTGTTCAGACGGTGATCCATTTGGGAACTGTTGATAAAATACCCTCTAATATGAAATTAATGGCACATTTACCTTATCTTACATAATCTATTATGGAAGCTGTTTCCATTAATTACAACCATTGTGAAGTTAGGGAATAATTAGTATGCCTAGAAGACCCTATTTAATATAGTTTCCACCCTGATTTTTATTGGTCCAATCAGTCTGATGAAAATCATATTTATTGGGTCATTAATCACACAAACTTAATTTTACTGTATCTGTCAGATATGCTCTCATTGCAAAAAACGACAGATTGTGCTGAAGGTATAGTTAAGATTAACATATTATAGCCTATCATCTGTTAGTTTCCTGTCTGATTATTGCACACAGAATTTAAAAGCTATGTTTCTGTTAGCTGTGATAAGCTAGCTTTATGTAATTTCTTACAGTAAAGGCACATATATTTTAGCCTACCTGTAAATAAAGTCATGTTTAACAGGTTTAAAGTTAAAGATGCTTTAGGCAATTTCTAAGAAACACTGATGAAAACTGACAAACAATTTCTTGCTATATGTCTGTTGTGTTTATTTGGTGCAATTTCAAGTAATTTCCCGTAATAGTTTTTTGCCCCTTTAATACAATAGGCACCTTTGATAAAGAACTAAATACTCAACTAAATACTGGATTTTTTAACTTTCCATTGTTAATGTGACAGTAACGGTAAGTATCTTTAAAGGACTGTATGAGGCATTTAGCAGGATTATCCAGGACCAGAACTGTATACAGTATATTCTGCTTTATTTCCTTAGTTATGTGTAATATCTGATTTTGTTCTTGCAGAGACGATGGAACATTTTCTTTTCATGCCAGTCTATTACTGTGTTTAGTCTCAAAAACCATCCTCTTTATGCGCCTCCTTACATTAGCAGCATATTAAAACACAATTTTAGCATATCAAATGCATAATATTACCTTTATCGCTCTTTACTCTTAGAAAGTAAGTGACTCCAGGACGATCAGATAGAACCGGCTTTAAGTGAACATGAAAAGTTTGCCTTTACCGTACCATTATGGGGAACACGACGGCACCTTGGGGAATTTTATAAAGAAAGATCTTTGCGAGTAGAATGACAAATACAAATTACCATACATTATTTGTCCTTGTGGTCAAGCTAAGTTTGTTTCTCCAACCCAAATCCAGAGAAAGACTGTCAAGGGGATCTTAGGCTAGCTACACAGAGGACAACACTTACTCCTTCTTAGAGATCTGAAGATAAAAGCACCAGTATTTGTTGTGGGTTCTCCGTTTTCTTGGGTTGAAAATTGGAACTAGAGTTTTTAGCCGAGCAGCACCTTCAAAGTTTTTGCCATGTTATTTATTTTCTGTGTAAATGGAAGTAAATTTACTGTGAAACATACACTGAAAGCATCAGGGGTCGGACACAGAGTACACTTCGCTTGAGGAGAGAAAACAGGTGTGTTCTCTTTGTTAGCTCTGATCAATAGGCCTGGAAAAACTGTTATTAGTATTCCCATTTCTCTCAATAGCAGTTGCTCAGCTGAAGCAAGACCCCCCCCTTTGTCCGCCCCCAGCACCCGATTACAGTTTGTGGCCAGCAAATCCATCTACATTTTCCTCACAGGTAACTGTGTGATAGTAGAAAAAGACTGCAGGGGAGGGCCTGCGCTTAACAGGGTCTGGCACTGTAAGACTGGGCACAGTAACGGAATCTGCTGAGGCTAACTGAACATGCTAATCAGATGAGAACCAGGAGAATCTGACAGGACATTTGTAAGGTAATATATAGTTGTACACTGTTGAGTGCACCAGAGCTGAATTAAAAACCTTTGCAGGAATAAACAAACATTGTAAATTGCCTTTGAACAGACAATTTCTTTCCTTTTTGTAGAAAAATCTGTAAACAACTTTGTGCTTCATGGTGTGATTCACATAAAAAAGTTGAAAATAGTTTTGTTTTTGTTATACTAGTCTATTGGATACTAATTTAACATGGTACTTATCACGTCATTTGTTTAACATTTACAGTTCTTTAAGTGTACCGTACAAACAACCAAGTAATCATCAGTGTTTTGAAAACTTTTAAAATAATGTTACCTTTTCTCCCTTTCTTGAGGGAAATGTCCTTTGTTGCTGACCTGGGATTTGTGTTTTGCCCAGTAAAGGTCAACATCTGAGTCTGGCAAACTGATCCTGCATCAGTGCCATTAAATGTCTTTCAACCAGACCCAATGAACTAACTTCTCTCACTGCTCTCCTGAACTTTATCTGAACCCTTTATTGTAACTGCAGTACATGAGATTTGTTAACCGCTCAAACACGACGCTAGCGTTTACAGAGTGAGGGGGTCATGGAGGGGGCAGATCTGTAAAGAGGTCAAAAACCTCATGGCACAAGGGGTAAAATTATTAGTGTTGATTGTGTCACACTAAAGGCTTTGCCCAAGGCCAAATTCAGAACGCTGGCTATGCCAAGACATTTATTTAGATGGGCAACCACAATTAACCTTTCAAATTCTCTCTGCTCACCCCTTTTAGGTCATTTTTAGTTCGGCATTCTCAGGGCATCAACACAATGATAATTGAATGTGTTTAACCCCATGCCAGCCCAACTACATTCAGGCTTTGTCAAAGTGCAACAGGTGCTTATGTGGTTCTTAGCTGGAAACATTGAAAAACGTAGATTTAGAAAAAATGTCTGTTCACCAAACAACGAATAATTTCAGCCGATGAAAAACATCTCAGAAACTGAAAAACTTGTGAGATTATGACTGCAGTTATCATTTGTTAGAGTCAGTGAAATCACTATAATTGTTATGTGCTCAGATTGTTTGGCTCACAGAGGCAGAATTCTGATTCACTCAAAGAAATGTGTAAAACGCTGAAGGCAAACATCTAAACCTCTAAATCTAATTCTGCCGCACTCTTGACCTTCCACTAGCCCTGACAGTAATCCAACAAAAGCCTCATCACATCTGATTTAATTCAAACATCATGTTAGCTTAACCTTATCTAAACCTTAGCAAACACCTCGTATTTAACCCTGTTTACATCCTCAAGCTTTCTTGTGTTACAGTAACTTACAATAAAATCACTTTAAATCAATACACCGTATCTTTAAAACTGCCATCCACATACAATCAAATCAACTGTGATTGACCACTTTACAAGTGAGTCCAATGGCTCTTCCTGAATAAGTGGGCGGTTCTTGGTCAGTTTACATCACTGTCTATTGATCCGTCCTTTGAAATCCAAACATCAAATGCAACCAAAAGCACTGCTATTACCGACATCCAGTAACAAACTATTGCAAAAGTTAAGTCAAATGACTGAAGCTGTAACATTTCTCTGATCAACAATGTTGGTCTTCCTAGTAGCTCAACTGTTAGAGCATTATGTTAGTCCCAGGAAACGCAGATATTGATAAAAAAAATTAGATATTGAATATAAAATTATATTATTGAGATTATATTATATTATAATAATTATATTATACAGATATTGAAATAAAAAATTATAGAGAGAGAATTCTTAAAATTGAAATATTGTATATATTGAATTCACTGTAAGTTGCTTTGGATTAAAGTGTCTACCAAATGAATAAATACTATTAAGTATTTATGAATAAATAAATATTTTATATGTAGATAATGACAGAACCTCTCTATGGCTTGTTTCAAACTGAAAGCATTAGAGTACACTGAATAAACATTCTGCTTGTGCATGTAGTGTAAAAATAAGTTTATGGCTGAGATTCAAGGCTACAAGCTCTTTACAGCTGCATGACTGGGATCATTCACTCAAATTGTACAAATGACTGTCAGTTCAGTGAAGATAACACGGCTAATGATGATTAACTGCATTGGTGCCTAAATGAAGAATTATTATGCAGCTCTCACAAGTGTGTTACCAGGTGTGGTAATGCACAAAATCGCATTCTGTGACTTTGGGAATTGGTTCACTGATATAGAACATCCAGTGTCATGCATGAAAAATTGTTCAGCATTGTTTTCTGGGAAATACGATAAATCAGAGAAAATTGCAAAAAAGATAAATCACAAAATTGAAGCTGTGGGGTTAGACATGCAACTTTAAACAGCCAACAGCTGTGTGTTCTAGACATTATCTTTTATATCTGAATTATGAGTGTGTTATGCATTAGTGTTCTAGCCGTGTGTATAATTTTCCCAGAATTATCAACTGCTCACAGGGACCAAGCTGAAAAGAGCAAAGTTATCTCAAAAAGACACTCTTACAATCTCAAGCTGATCTTACAATATGGAAAAAATATGTCTGAAATGTGAGTCAGTATGTGGGTGCACCTGTTAAAAACACATACAAAAATGCTGCTCTACAAATTCAAATTACGTCTTCTTTTTAGTCCTGGTCTTACTGCAGTAGTGACAGAAGAAAAAGTCACTCCCCCAGTCTCTCTCTCTCTCTCTCTTGCTCTCCCTTCTTCACTCTCTCACTCTTTCCTCTCAGCCCCCTCTCTCCACCGCAGACCATTGGGTTGGTGGTCTCTACACCACTAAACACTCTCCTCCTGTGAAACAGTTAAAGGACATTAGGCACACAGTGTTGGATGGAAAGCTGACCAGAGAGGATCATTTATGGATGTGTTCATGTTGAACATTTTTGGGGAAATGTGGAGTTGAACAATATCTCAACTGTGAGGCAACAGTGAGTGGGCACCAAAAACGGCACTTTGCTAAACATCAGGCTTTTGTGCAGCAGGTACTCTCACTGCATTTTTCTCATTCTCACTAACAAATGCTCATGTGTAATTTGCACTGTTTGCTTACGTGTGTTTACAAAAAGTGTATGTACGCATCATTGCTTTTAAAACATGCTTCAAAAGACTGTATTTAATTAACATTCTTTCAATTCTTATCAATCGGTTTTGCATTAGATAACAAAAATACTTTTTATTAAATAGCTGTACCTTAATTAATGATTGCAAAAATGATTTTTATCAGTCTTTCAATTGGCGTCAATTAACTGCATCTGTTTTGTTTCAGTCAGACTGTCTAACCATCAGTCATTATTTTTTAAACAACACACTGATAACAGTGTTTTCATTTATCTCTATGACTAGAGATACAAAATTAAAACAGACAATAAAATATAAGGAATATATAATAGTGCCGGTTTATGCATATATAGCATATATGTGCATATATAAAATATAGAACATCATTTATTGGTTATGAATGACATATTTGTGATGTTTGGCACTGTTTGTTAGTATGTGATGCATAGTATGTGTATTAGGTTTATAGTTATTGAAAAATGTATCATTATTCCACTCGTGTCTGCTGTGCCTTTGGTGAGATGCTGTGGTCATGTATTCATGCAAGCTGAAAATTGTAATAGATTTAATCTAATGGAGTTAGATATTATTCTGTATATTTGAGAAGTGATTATACAGAGTCATAAACCTCCCATTTTGCCCCTTTCATAAGGCCTTAATAACAGCACATGTGAACTGCCATTACCACACAATGTGGCCTTAAATAAGGGCAAATACCTCTAGATGATTCTAAATAATAGCTTTCTAATTAGACACCCAATGACTCACATAGCTTCAGTAATTAATTGGATTGGTAAAATCCAGCCTTTCTGCTCTGTGCTTAGAGTGCGCTCAAGACACTTTAAAAGGTTTTATCAAGAGCATGGCAACAGCGTTTCCATGTGCCAGCCTCACGCTGTTTATCTCTAACAGCCGAGCGAGTGTGTACGTGTGTGTGAGATGGCCATCTTTGTTGCTCATGAATGTTTTTGTTCCAGGTGAAAATGGACCCTCTTCTGGAGCAAGTGTTGGTGGGCTTAAATGGAACTGTTGGAGCTTCAAACAAGACAGACCCCCTGGATAAATTCTCAGGGACCCAGCTGCTCTTGCGCTTCAAGCCCCTCTTTATTCCCCTCTATGCTTTAGTAGTTGTGGTGGCTGGTGTCGGAAACAGCTTCCTCCTGGCCTGCATTCTGGCGGACAAGAAGCTTCACAATGCCACCAATTTCTTCATCGGCAACCTGGCAGCTGGGGATCTACTGATGTGCTTGAGCTGTGTGCCGCTGACCGCGTCGTATGCGTTTGACGCACATGGCTGGGCATTCGGACGCCCGATGTGTCACCTCATTCCACTGTTGCAGGGCGCCACAGTCTTCGCCTCTGTGCTGTCTCTTACTGCCATCGCCATGGACCGGTATGTTGTGGTGGCCTACCCAGTACGGAGACGTATTTCTGTTTGGGGCTGTGGTGCGGTGGCATTGGGTGTCTGGGCGGTTTCCCTGACGCTCGCCGCTCCCCCGTCCCTTCACACACGGTACGTGGACCTGCGCCCCAGTGGCATGGACCTGGTGGTGTGTGAGGAGTTCTGGTTGGGTGCTGATCGTCAGCGCTTGCTATACTCCTGCTTCTTCTTGCTGGCGTCCTATATGATCCCCCTGTTGTCTGTTAGCATCTCCTACTGCGCCATTAGTGTGCACCTCCGCAAACACACTCTGCCTGGAGAGCCATCCAATAGCCAGCAGCGATGGAGCAAACAGCGACGCAAGACTTTCTCCCTATTGGTTGCCTCCGTGCTCTCTTTCGCCCTCTGCTGGCTTCCCTTGCAGGTTCTCAACCTCCTGTTGGATCTAGACTCTGACTTCCAGATCGTGGACAAACGTTACGTCAATGTGTTGCAGGTCAGCTGTCATCTGATAGCCATGAGCTCAGCCTGCTACAACCCCTTTATCTATGCGTCGCTGCACAGCAAAGTCCGCATGCATCTGCGGGGTTACCTGTGTCCCTGCAGGCGCAGTGGGCAGGAGTTACTATCTCGCTGTGCCTCCCGTAACCCCGCCACCTGCCTGACACTCATCTCCGAAGTGGTGGTGAAGGACAGCCAATCACCTGAGAGCCCCATTCCTGACAGCTGCCTCTGAAGATGAGCAGCACATCCGCACAGACTACTCAGAAGGGGCACTCAGACATTGAGGGTTCACAGTGCTGAAGTGGTATTCTAGCCAATATTTGAGGTTTTTCTGAGAATGAAGGCTTTTTTGATAGTTTTTCTCTGGGTTTTTCTTTCATGAGGACTACAGAGAACACATAGGCTCTATGGTTTGTTTTGATGTTGCTATGTACATTAGTGTTTTAGGCTCCAGAGTCCCTCAGACATCTTCTTAACCTTGAATGAATCTCTATGATATTGAACACAGATTTAGAAGGTGTCACTATAAGCTTGAATTTGTTGAAGGAGGGAAACCACACTAAAAGGAGATAACAGCAAGCCATGACAAGATGTCAACACCTCTTTTTTACTTTCCTCTCCTCTCAGTTTCTCTCAGCTAGACACTAAGGACACTAATTTCATGTATTTTAAACATGGTACTGCTTTCTCATCACCTCTGACCCAACTGCATTAGCATTAGCAATTAACAGCAAAATGCTGTTCTTTTAGTGTCAGAAAACAAGTGATAAAAACTTCTTCAAACCCTCACTGCTCCTCTGAGGTAGATCATTGCTCTGAATGCTGTCCTCAGACCTCTCACTCAAGTCCAGACACTCTCAAGAGGGTTCCAGCAATCTGAGCTCAATCAAATAACAGCCTTCATCTCTAGTAATGGACTGCACGCTCCACCACGAGACACGCATGAGATCTTGCACTGGAACAGGCTGGAGAAAAAATATTAAACAGCATTAGCTTGACCTTTTGTAAGCGGCGAAAGCTAAAGTGATGATAATTTCTCAGGAGCAAGTGCTAGCTGTTTTGCTATTATGTGATTTTGTCATTTCTTCTCAAAGAGCAACGAGAACTGTTTTGTTTTGACTTTTCTGGAGGTGCGAGATAGACTTAATTACCACACATTCACGCTACATCATATCACACTGCAAATCAATCAGTATTCGGATGAATATGTGAAAATGACCCTGAAGGTTTCCTGGAAATTACTGTCAGAACATCTGTGTGTGTGTGTGT